>VDFB02366965.1:0-41303 GCA_007258455.2 Sequoia sempervirens | reverse complement strand
AATTTATTGTGACAATGTTTCATCAATAGCTTTGGCGAAAAAATCTTGTGTTTCATGGAAGAAGCAAGCACATTGAAATCATGTATCATTTTATCAGAGAATTGGTTGAGAATGGTGAAATTAAAATGGCATTTTGTAGGTTTGAGTAGCAGCTAGCAGACATATTCACCAAGCCTTTGAGCATAGACAGTTTTGAGCACCTAAGAACCAGATTGGGCATTGTTGATTTGGATCAGATTTGATCCTATTGCTTGTCAGCTCAGGATCAAGGGAGAGTGTTGGAAAATTGAATGCCCCTGAGCCAGAATCAGTATTTATGTATTTCCATTTCCAACTTAATGAATAGAAAGAAAGCTTGCATGTATCCTTGTTTCTTTTGTTTATTCCGCATTTGAGTATTCCCCTGTTTGTGTTTTTGGGGAAACAAAGAAGCAACTCTGTGATTTTTGTGCAATCAGAAATTTTGACACTTCAGTATGAACTAGGCCGCTAACACTGCAAACACATACAATATATACCTATATAAACAAGTTTTCATCACTGCATTTGAAACTCATAACACAATTACTGAAACACACTTACTTCCACTGCAAGATCCTCCAAACACAACCATTGGTGAATCCTCAGTTGTCAAATTCTTTTTGAGATCTGTAATTAATATAGCAAAATCAGCCAAAGCTTGAGTGGAGCTTAGATAGCCCATTGTGGTGGCATTGCTATAAGCTACATCTTCACTCCCGAATGGCATTGATTCACCATAGTAATGGTGCTGAAATCAATTCAAATCCATATTCAGATCTGCTTTTTCTAATAAAGGATAAAGTAGAACTATATGTAGAGCAGAGCAAAGCATACCTCAATGAAGATGAGAAGAGCCTTGAATTGAGGTGCAATGTTGAACATAAAGCTGGTGTTTTTAGTAAACCATTCAATATATCCTTTGTTTCCTGTATAAATTAAGATGGGCGAATTGGATACATAGCTATGAGGTGTATAGCTGAAATGGTCAAAAGTTTGTGTTAAGTATTTGACATCATAATGTATAGAGGGAGAAGAGGTAGAGGGAAGTGCATGAGTGTTCCATCCCATGAGTTGGTGAGGATGAGGAAGGGAAGTAGAGGGCACAAGTGGAAGGCCAACCAATACAAAAAATGTACAGAAGAGTAGGCACCTCGCCCTCCAGATAGCCATTGTATGTGAATTATTTTGCTTGAGTTATCCATGTTTGCATAAGTCATATAAGGCCGTTATCATACGTTTTGTATGCCTTTGTTTTGTCTTTTTCTTCCTTTTTTTTCCTTCATACGTTTTGTATGCCTAGTTATCATCACCTTTATTTTATTCTTTCCTTCATTTTTTATTCATTATGCTTGTTTGTCTAGTAATCGTCGCCTTTCTTTTGTTATTCTTCCCTTGAATTTTGCTTCGTAATTTTTTATTTATTTTTCATTAGTTTATATTTGTTGAGAGTGATATTTTATCTTATTATTTTTAAATTTATATCTTGTTATTTATTTTTTATGTTAAATAAAAACAGGTTTATTGAAGGATTGTTTTTTTTTTTTACAATAACAAAGTCAAAAGATAAGAGAAATGAGACAAGGATTATAATAATATAGAAAGTCAAAAAATGAAAGAACATCACAAAATTTGCACCAAATCAATAAAAAAGGATAAAATCAGAGGAAAGAAGTCTCATAGTTGGAATTTGTCAAATTTTGAAGACTTGAACCATCTTGCCACTCCTGTAAAATAAAATTATCCCACTCCTCAAAGAACTCTCAAGAGTCTCATTATCTAGATCTATAATGTTAGGTTGGGATACTAAGGGCATTGCTCTAGTTTCCCTTCATTTGCAGTCTTTCTTTTATGCTTCAATAATATAGATTGAAGTATAAAGAGAATAGGGGTTGAGTTCCTAATGGTGTTATATAGAATTTTATTAATTTGGTAATATTTTCTTTCAACTCATCCTAGTTTTTCTAGAGCATAAATAATCTATTACCTAGATTTTCTCAATTGTGAAAAATAATGGAGAACATATTGAATTCTTCTCAAATGTCTTTATCAAAGATAATATTATTATTACCACCTCCAACATCCTCCTTGTGTGTACTTGTTTCAACATTCTATAGTCTATGCTAGAGATTTTGGTATTGCTATAAAAGCCAATTTAGAATATTATTTTGGAGGTTGAAACTTTCTTGCAAATCTTGGATTCTAGCTTTAAGGTCAACACAATGTTGGCAAGAAGGAATCATGTTGGGTTTAGATTGAATTGGGAGCATTATCACCAAAATTATTCTCAACAAGGTCACCTTCATTTTTGAAATCTTGATAATCCGTAAACACAAATGGGTGCTAGATTAAGGATTTCCATTTTTTTTGTTTGACATAAAAAGGATAGGGGTATTAAAGTAGGAGTTTGCATAGGCTTAAAAGATAGTGGTGGAATTAAATTTTTAACCACTGTGGAGCCATCTTTTCTCCTTTAAACCTAGGTCTACTTGGTGTTGTCAAGATTGTCAAGAACCACAATTTTGGGAGAATTTGGAACTTTAGCACCAAAGATATCCAAAAGATTAGTTGAGCAAGAGAGATTAACTAGTGGGGTTTTGCAGACATTAATAAGGGGTAATAGAGGTAAAATGAGAAGGGGATCCTTTAGCAAGGTTGAAAATTTTGTGAAATGGAGTAGCGGGTTTCACAATCTCATACTTGTAAAGGTAATATATTAAGCCCTAGTGTAAAAAATATCAACCTTATCTAATAAGACTTGGCCATAGATTTCTCCAAATAAGTCAAAAGGAAGAATGAGAAACTCAACTTGATTTTATGTTAGGTGATTTAGCAATGGAAAATGATAACTTGATAAACTTGTTTGTATCAATATTCTAGGGTGAAGTATCTCATCAATGTGACAACTTCTTCTCATGTTTTGGGAAAATCCTCCTTTTTAACCTATTTCATTTTTTTTTACCTTCTCAACTTTCCTAAAAAATAGATAGACATGTGTTGACAATTCCCTGACTTGATAGTGCTCTACACGTTTAGCCTATTTTTTTGTAGCCACATGGCTTGGGTGATTAAAACTTTAGAGAATGAATATATGTTCTACATAGTCATGTATGCAAATCAATGTCATATAGGATTGGATTCAATGAATGACCAAAATCATACAAATTATCCCTAGGTATTCATTTGTTTCCTAGACAATTGATTACAATTTTTGATGAATAGTTGCAAATAACATAATCACATAGAACATTTAGGTTTGGTCGATGTTGGTCCTAAGAGGTAATACAATAAAGAGGTCTATAGAAGGTGGATAATTAATTGAAACAACTAGCCTATATTTTTTAAGGTCAACAACATGAACAAATGAAATTAATAGATTATGAAGTACATAAAAAATTGAAATCAAATTAATTAAAAAGTACAAAGCATGCTTACAAACTATCTACAACCTTCAAGTCATTAAACTTTATTCAATTAAGAAATACATTTTTTTTAATTTTAAAATTAAAAATAATCTATATTACCTGAGTGAAAATTTGATGACCAACTCCACTACCAGGTGTTTCTGTCAAAGGTCCAAGATTAACCTATTCAATATAAAAAATGAGATATAAGAATATCATTCATATAACATTCCATTATTCACGTGTGATATTTAAAATTCTTTACTAGTTACATACCTCTATAGTAGACGTCATCATGTAATACGTAGGTGGAGGACCATTGTAAATAGGGTGAACACTATGACCCTAAAATTTCATTATAATAATTCAACTAATTTAGTTTATCTTGCAATTTGAAAATGAAATTTAATAAATTAAATTAAATGAACTTACTGAAATTTACCTGACTATCAAGGTCGAATGTATCATTCAAGAGGGCATATGTCATCACCATCTCATCAACTACAAATGTACCCTAGGCACATGCATCCTGACTATCCTCAGGATCATAGACACAGAGTGACCCACAAGCATGACATAAATGAGGTGGAACTCGACTCCTCAAAGACTCGCCTGCCTCACCCTATGCTAGAGGCCTAGTATGCTATATGAGGCTCTAAGTGAGGGAACTAATCAACTACAATGTATCCACCTCAACACTCTCCTTGACAATGGAAGGGATAGTCACATGCTCATATGTTGGTCACTATGCATCATACATTCCCCCACTATGTCCTATGTGGAGCTCCCACCTCTACCCTAAAACTCCTGCATGTCAAAATAGTTTGGGATTTTATTGAGGACAAACTCACAATAGAGTTTCCTAAAAAATATTGTGGTACCTCATTGTTGTTGCATGGAGGATGGTCAAAAGCCATCCAGCACCTTTCCTGAAAATAGTTTTTTATTCATTGGTGGTTGCATCGATGGATAGGGAACCTCTTGCATGTAGGATATAAGGGTTGATTTCTTTTAGGGTTTGTGAATAGTGCACATAAGTCAACTTTTGCAATTTTTTCATTTTTAACTTGTTTATATGATAATTTGTTGGTATAAAATTGTATAAGCTTGTCTCTTTTTGAACCAACTATTTATTTTCTTGCTAACTGAATCTACATGAGATCTTATGGATTGAAGTGATTGATCAAGTGTGATTCTATGCAAGGTTGTGCTTAAAGGATCTATCAACCTTCCAATTAACTCCTTGATTTGTTTTTTATTATTTTCAATTTGTCCTGTTAAATTTTCTTGTGTTCCTGGAGCATGATGAGGAATTGCAGGAGGTATTTGTTGAGGTTGTTCTTTAGGAGGGATTTTAGCATGAGGTGAATTAGGATTTTGAGGAGGATTTGGGGGTGCATTAAAATTTCTAGAAAATTAAATAAATTTACATCAAAAACATATTCAATCTACCTATTTAATACCAAATTCACACAAGAAAATAGAAATAACTTACTCCTTTGACCTCCCCAACATCATGGTGATATTTTGATAAAGATTCGATGAAGAAATTGACCAGTTTTGAGCTTCCTACAAAGCGAGCACATTATAAAAGGTTTGCAAGCCACAAAGGAGGTTTTGAACAACTGATAAAAATGAATCTAAATGAAGTTTTACTTTTTTTTGGTTAAATAAGAAGTTACATGAGTGCATTATAACATGCTCACATTATTGCTTATTCAAGCAATAACACAAGTATGTTATAATGTGCTCATGTTATTGCACATTCAAGCAATAATGTGAGCATGTTATAACATGCTGGCATTATGGATTTTTCAAGTTTAAAAGTGGGGTGGCCACTTTTTTCCCCCTATCTTTGTGCACCCACACACAAATCTAGAATGTTTATAAAAATTAGAGCTCACAGGATTGATCAAAAAATATATATATGTCCAAATATAAAATCAATTGACCCAACCCAAGTTGCCCCTATCCTTTGTGAGGGATGGCATGTCCTATCTGGGTCCTAATCCTTATGACCTAGGCTACTCTTGAGCTATACGTGGTCGTCGTGGTAGATAAGGCGACCTCCTATGTCTAGATACTCCCCCACTACTCATCAAACTTTGTGAATGGGACTTACTCTGAGACTGGCTTTGAGTGTATCTAGGTGTCATCTATGAGGGTGAACTACATCCTCATATAGTTATTTTTAATACTAGTTCTCCCAACCCTCCTAGTACAACTATCGAGCTAAATCTGCAGTGGAACTACTCAGTGTCTCTATAAATCTCACTATGCACTACTAAGCTCTCTACACTTTGATCATCAGGGTATCTCACTTGGTAGTGAGCTATGTAACCTATCCCTGTAAACCTTGTAGTTGTGTAACTTGTGCTTAAAGATCCTATTCTTGAGCTTGCAAATCTAGAATCTATGCCTGCATGCCATCATCTCCCTTGGCCTCCGCCTCTATGACATCTCAAATGGCCTCTTTGATGGGGATATCCTCCAAACCCTCATCAATTGCTATGTCATGGACATCCTCCTCCTCCTGCACCTCGACATCAGGCATCTCCTGCTCTTACTCAGCAACATCCTCTACCCACACATCCTCCTACCTCACCTCCTCCTCCTTAGTGATAGGTGCTAAATGTGCTAAAATAATGTGTGGAACCCTAGCTCTACCTCTTCCTCCATCCTTACCTCCATAACCTCCATCATTTCCTCTAACTCCACCTCATCCTACATCATCAACCCTCCCTCTCCCCCTACCCCTTAGTTTTCCTCTATGTCCTCTCCCCAATCCTTCTTGAGGAACTCGTACTGCAAGATTTGTGAAAAGGAGTCGGTCTATGTTGCAACCACCAGTCATCATACTTTGGTGTGGTGCATGCATCTACAACCTCTAATCATGCACCCCATTGAATAGGCTATAGCTGGTCAAACTCTTGGAATGTTACTTGACCCCATTGTCCCATCTCCCAAGTTGATCTAGCAAACATAGCACTACCAATATGAACATCCTACCACTCCCCAAATTGTAAGCTCTCACAAGTATAAAGCAGTAGCAATATCACCTATGTTCAAACAACACATTGTGTCAATCATGACACCTAGCTAAACCTATTATACTTACATTGAACCTTAATTTTTTTCCTAAATATGCATTTAATTGAACAACATTTAGATGTGTCACTTTACTTGACAAATGTGTCACTCTAATGTAATACACAATCAGTTGTGGCTCAACATAACATATGTGGTGCACTGTCTTATAATTGTACCACTGAAAATCATTTATGGTGCTAAATCCTAAACATGTGGTACCTTGATACACTTGTGGCTCTAAAAATAGTTGTGTCCCACATACAATTGTGGTGCCACAAAAAAATCTAGTGCATTTTAACACACATAGTGCTAAACCTAATGATTGTGGCATTCGTGACTACGAATGTGGTGTAGAATTATGCATTATATCCATTGCTCAATTTTTGAGCCCTAAAATCTAGCCAAAAATACAAAAAAATCAAAAGCAGGAAGGGGTACATACTGCATCACATGACCCCTATGGTCGCCCAAAATTCTGGACATGCCACCCATAGTGAGAAGCCTCTAAAATTTCTACCACAGCTCTACTGCTCTACTCCTAATGCTCACTCCTCTCCTCCCAAATTTTCAAAATCACAATGCACAAATGAGGAAAATGAACCCCCAAAGGCCTATTTATAGACCTCCCAATCCCAAATGGACCCCCCTTCATAATTGGATGCATTGTCCATGTACTTAAATTGCTAATACAAAGGCCCAAATTGACCTATAAACCTAATTTTTTATCATTTACATAGCTATACACATCAAATCATCTCGTAAAAAAATTGCCAAATTTTTTTAGAATTTTTCTAAATTTCCTAAGAAGCCACCACACTATCTCACTATCATTGGGGCATACTAGGGCAAGTCTTGAACATTATTTTTTGACTTTTCTTTGACACAACACTTCAAAATTGCACAGCCTAAAAGAGGGGGGTTCTATGATACCTAAATTATCCCAACTTAAGCAAACACTTCTTACACCCACTATCATCCTTATTCTCTATGATTGGGCCAATGTCTAATTATTTAATTGCTACCCATGCTTGTATTTCAATTTCATTAATCAAACAGATTTCAATATTATTTAAATTAATTCAATTTTATCTTCTTATTCTCCTGGATAACAAACAAATCTTATTTTAAATTTTATACTTTTAATTATCTCTTATTCCCTTCCAAATCAATTATACTATTTGAACAATCCATTATTCCTTTCTTGAAGTCCTACCACACCATTCTAATTATCAATATCTGGCTCTCCAACATTAATTACCCTCTAAATAACAAATAAAATTAGTCCATTTATTTAATCTCACCACATTCCTAATATTTAGACAATACCTTTAATTGATTTAATTAATCATTAAAACTCATGCATTTCTATCTCATTTTTAATGAACACTCTCTTCTAGTCGATTGACTAACTAATTTCACTATATTGATCAATCAAATCAATTTACTCCCACTCAGTGTGAGTTAACAAAGCAATCAATTCCCATAACTAATTCATGCAAACAACTAACAAAAATCATGCAACTAGTTGCAACTAGTTAAATGATGAATCAATTCTTCTCATGGAATCTCCACTATTGATATTGATCATCCACCTCTTAATATTTATCTTCCATCCAAATCATCCTTTTCTATAAAAGCAACCTTCATTACCATTTGAAGGCTAACCACAAATATTTAAGAATTTTCTATCAATTTATCAATATGAGCTTAAACATAATAGTGCACACATAATTTTTTAGAGCAAAGAAAAATTGGAGAAGAACAATAGAGATAATTTAATCTTGATGTAAGAGGAAGGAAGCTACATGCTCTGATATTATTTAATTTCTTATGTTTGATTGTGCTTTATTGATCGATTAGATTTGGATTGTATAAATCTTTTAGTTTAGTGGTTGCTATTTCTAGTTCATGTTGTTTAATCTTATTTTTTGGTCTTATAAAAATAACATGTTGAAGTGAGCAACCAAGATCTTCAATTTGTAACACCCAATAACCTCCACAAGTAATAGAGAGAAGCAACAATGGAAGATGCTATTCCACCAAACAAGAATTACAATATGATACAATATGATCAATATGCAACACAAGATGCAAAATATGCTAGAGATTCCTTGCTTATAAAGGCAAGGGTGAGAGATAGGATTAGACAAGATCATGACAAGTGTCTTAATCCTATCACATAAGGAAACTAACTCATAACTACCTAGGATAATGCAAAGTCTAGATAAGACAACTAAGACTTCTAGAAGAAAGCTTATATCCTAAGTAAACTTAACATGTGAGCTAAGTCCCCTAAGTCCCTAATAAAGAATTAACTAGGTACAAGACTTTATTCACACCAAAAGCCCCCCTTAAGTGCAATTTAGGGAGGAACAATCTAATGCAAGAAAGAAAAAGATGGGTCCTTGCAACAAGGCCTAATGAGGTACCCATGTACAAAACAAAATCTCAGAAGGGTAGAAAAGGAGAAAAACCTTGTGGGAGAAAACTCTTCTCCAAAAGAGAGAAAAAGCTACAAAGAAAATTGAAGAAGGAAGGAGGACTCATCAAGACCCCCCAAGGACAACTTCCTTCACCCCAAGCATCGATCACAACTGAAGATAACGAGGCGATGCCAAAGGTTTAGTGAAGATGCATGCAACCTGTTGATTTGTAGGAAAATACTCCAAGCTAAGAAAATATGCTTGATAAAGCACATGTGGATCTAAATATGCTTAGTATGTTGATGGTCCAGGGTGATCCCATAATAGTGGTTTACAATTTTTGGCCAAACTAGACATTGAAATAATTTTTTTAACTAAATCTTCACTTTCTCGCAACTCCATAGTAGCTAAAAACCATGAGGGAATTAAGATGATGAAACTAGAGTTTCGTGGACATATTTTCTCTTATATTCTAAATATATTTTTTTTCAAAATTCTTGGAATCATATTGCACTTCTTTTCATCCCCTCAAACTAGTTTTTCAAAAACAACATTTTTAAAAAGTGATACCACCTTATAATGTATAACTTTTTCCATGAAGGATAAAATTTCTAATTCTTTCACCTCTAGATTTGTAACCCTATATCTAGTAAGCCTCCAATTTGTTGATAGTTTTTGTTGAATTTCTTTTTAATCAAGTTTTGAAGTCAAACCAATTACAATTCAAACATAGGCGTACCATATAACGCTGCAACTCTTTTTGTATGTATCAAAACTCAATTTTTATTTATTTTATCAAGGACTTCAATATTTGGTGCACTCATATTTTTCAAATTTTTTTTTGATAATCTTCTATTTTTCCACATGTAGAACAAAGAGCTTGATTTTCAGTGAAAAACCTACATTCACAAGAAGTAAAAAATAAATATAATAATCAAATTAAATTGAATTAAAATTATACTTTTTTGGAAGCTTATAATAAGGACTACATACAATTTTTTTTTAATTGAATTCATTTGATCCCCCAAAAGGTAAAACAAAAGTGGTTTCTCATCAACATTTTGATAGGTGTAAAGGAGACTCAAGTATAGGTATGGTTTAAAACTAGTGGGTTCTAGAGTCCAAGGGGTTTGATCTAAGGTAGTTTGATCAACCATCTCAATTGGAACTTTAAATGGAAATTTTTAAGGCTTAAATCATTATATTTTCTAAAAATATGCGATTTCAACAAAAATTAGAATCTCTCAGAAATTGTAAACCAACTTTGTGGGATCTCCCTCCACTGGGTTGTGATAGATATGGATGGCACTCTAGTTGTCACACCAAAGAGTAGTGGGTTGAGTGGAAGGAAATTTGAACTCAGTCATCAATTGACAAATCCACAAAACCTCCCGACTAGCCAAAACTACACCTTGATACTCAACCTCTATCAATGATAATGCAATAGCAGTCTACTTCTTGCATGACCCATGCAATTGGACCAAAACCAAGGAAAAAGATAAAACCAAAAGTAGAATTCCAATCATTGACATCACCAACCTAATCTGAGTCAGTGAAGACCACAATCTAAGATGCTCTTGATGTATAATGAATTCCAAAATGAGGAGTGCCCTGAATGTATCTCAAGATACGTTTGGGGGTCTTCTATTGAATCTCATGAGGTTCCTTTGAGAAGTGAGAGAAAAGTCTAACCACAAAGGAAATATCAAGATGACTATGTGTCAAGTACAAAAGACTGCCAACCAACTACCAATACAAGGTAGGATCAACTATAGGAGTAGTGCAACTGGTAGAGAGTACAACACTTGACTAAAATAGAGTGCAAGCAAGCTTGCAATCAACCATGCCAAATCTTTGAATCAAATCAAGAGCATACTTTTGCTAGAAAATGAAGATCACCTTAGAAGTTTGATGAACCTAAATACCAAGGAAATAATGCAAAAGACCAAGGTTGGTCATATCAAATCATTACATCAATGCTCATTGTATATTTTGAATCATGGAAGTAGAACTCCCTATGAGAATCAAATCATCCACATAGAGCACAAGAATGAGTAGATCCTATCCATGTCTCTAAGTATAAACTATAGGATTGAAATGGAAATGACTGTAGCCTGAAGTAAGTAAGAAGTTATTCATCTTCTCATACCAAACTCGAGAGGCCTATTTGAGACTATACAATGAATGTTGAAGCCTACAAACAAGTGAAGAGTCTTGCATAGAACCTCATGGCTTCTCCATATAAATCTCATGAAGATCCCCATGCAAGAAATCACTCTTCACATCCATGTGATACACTGACCATCCCTATGATGCAGCTATAGAAAGGACAAGGTGAATAGAATCCATCTTGGAAACATGAATAAAGGTCTCTGAATATTCAATTGATTCAACCTAAGAAAACCCCTTTGCAACAAGATGAGCATTATACTTTTCAATGGAACCATCTACTACATATTTGGTACAATACACCTACTTTCACCGAACCAAATTTCTTCCCTTAGGAAGAGGTATAATATCCCAAGTATGATTCTTCATCAAAGAAGAATACTCATCAGCCATAACACTATCCCAGTCTAGAATACCTGAAGCACCTAAAAACTTCTGAGGATCATTTGAAATAGCATGACTCAAAAGACTAATTCCTAAAGTCTGAGAATGAGTGCAAGACAAGTGTTTGTGGTATCACCAACAAGAGGATCAACCTCCTCAAGAGTAACTTGAGCCCATCATGGCCTAGTGGGTGAATTAGGAGGGGATGGATCAAGACCATTATCAAAATATTCCTTGAGAAGAAAAATATCATCAATTGAAGAAGATTGAGTAGGTTGTGTTGAAGAAGAAGTTGAAGGAGGATATGTCTATGTGAAAGACTCAACAAAATGAACATCATGATGAAAATGAACCTCTCATGTGTCAGGATCAAAAAATCTATATGCCTTCTCATCCTCATAGTAGCCAACAAAAATTTATTGTTGACTCTTCGAGCCATTGATTTACATTGACCATCCGAAGTGAATTCCCAAGCCTCACTACCGAATACTCTGAAGAAGGATACATTAAGCTTGTGATGAGACCAATCCTCCTCAGGAGTCATATTCCACACTGCCTTGTGAGGCATATAACTTTTTGAATATGATTGGTTGTAATTTATAGTATCATCCCAAAATGTTGGAGCCATTGACCTAGACTTAATCAAACAATTAGCCATCCCCCTTAGAGTCCTATTTTTTCTCTTTTCCACACCAATCTATTGAGGAGTGTAAGGAACTGTGTGCTGATGAAGAATGCCATGCTCACTGTAAAAATCTTGGAAATACTCCCCCCATTATTTGTGCATATCCATCGAAGAGAGAAACTAGACTGCTTCTCCACAAATGATTTGAAGGTCTTGAAGATGGTGAGAATCTCACTCTTGAGCTTCAAAAGGTAGACCCATGTACGTCGGGAAAATCATCAATGAAGGTGAGCACATATTTAGCCCCCTAAAAAGGATTTGGGAATGACATGAGATCACTATGTACCAACTCAAGGGGTGCGGTTGCATATGTAGTGTGACCCTTAAGAAAAGGATCTTGATGTTTCTTGCCAAGAACACAACCTTGGTAAACACCATCTATGCAAGATATCTTTGGAAGACCAACCATTAAGTTATGTGCATGCATCTACTGAAGATATCTATAGTTCAAGTGCCCAAATATGTCACGCTTTCTCATTGAATCAACATGAGCAACAAAACATGAACTTGATGAAGACTCAAATCCATCAAACCGATACAAATGGTTCTCATGGTCAACTATCCCTGTAGCAACAACCTTCTTAGGATCCTGTAACTTCCTAATAGTCACATTCTGTGGAGTAAACTCAACCAACTTCTCATCTCCAAAATGAAAAATTTGATTTATGGAAAGTAGATTCATTGAAATATCAAAAATAATAAGAACATCCTCAATGCACCCATCTACAATTTGAATGGAGCCTATCCCAAAAATTGGAATCTATGAAGAGTTCCCAGTTGCAATCTGAGAAGTAGAAGTATGAATAATGGAATCAAGAAGATCACCTGAATTGGTCATGTGATGGGAAGCACCTAAATCAAGAATCCAACTATCAGAAGATGAATGAATGTCTCGTGCTGAAAGAGCTTTCCCTTTACCCATGAAAGAAGACTTAGGCACTAAAATATTATGTTTCCTCATAGCTTCCTCCAAGGCTTTGAGTCTTTTAAAACAATGATCCTCATCATGCCCAGTTTTTCCACAAAATGAACAAGGATATCCTTTCTTTTTCTTGGACTTGGAAGAATAATCTCTAGAGGTAGAAGAAGAAGGAGATGGAGTGGAATTATGATTATTTTTCGACATCAGACTGGAGGGAGTCTCACTACCTAAAGATGATTCTATCTTGGGCTTCTTCTTATTCTTTCCTTTACCCTTGGAAGATTGAGCCATTAGAGAATAATTTTTAGAACTAGGTAGTGCATCCAACTAAATCAAATTGGCCTCCTCCCTAGTAAGACACTCACAAAACAACTCAACAGAAGGAATTTTATAATCTTTCCCGATGGCATCCATAGTAGAGTAGAAAGTAGAAGAGAATATACTTGATAAGGGCATCTTAACTTAAAAAAAATAAAGAAGATACATTCATCATTCAATTTATCATGCCCACATCCTTTTAATTGTGACAAAATCAACTTGAATTGTGCATGAAAATCTTGAATTGAAGGAAATGCATCTAGAGAGAGTGATTGTAGATCTGCTTGAAGTTGTAAGATTCTAAATTGATTGAATTTACCATATAATGCTTCAAGCTTATCACAAAAATTCTTAGTTTTTTTACACTCCACAATATAAAACAAGTTATCAAATACATGTAATCCAGTGAGCCCTTTGCTTCATCCATTTTACATCTATGGGTAAATTTTCCATATTCTCTTGCGAATTCAGGTTGTTTTGCATCTAACATTGGCCATAGACCCTTAGATTGTAACAATTGAGTCATTTTTAGTTTCCATGTATGATAATTGTGTGGAGTGAGTGGTTCAATTTTCCTTAGATTTGCCATGTTGGACAAAAGAACACCAAGAGAAAGAAGGCAATGTGGCACTTAAATTGTGCCTTTTACCCCCCAAAATGTATTAAAAGTCAATTTGTAATTAGGCCCTAACAGATTAGAATGAAGAAATTTTGCAATTTTTACAAGTGACAAGCTCAAATCAACCGTTCATAACACATAGTGATTTTTACAATTTTCAGAAAAAATTTCTTGTCAAAACTGAAAATAGAGGTTACAAATAAATTCCTTACAATTTTCTCAGCAATTTCAAAGAAAATGTTTGCCAAATTTTGACTTCGTATGCAAAAGTTATGTCAGTTATAAGTAATAAATGCACCTATACCTTTAGGCTGAAAAAATTGGCAAAAAATGGAAAAATCTGCAAAAATCACTTGCACCACTGTGAAGGTCGCCAAACCAGCTTTCCCAGGATATCTTGTTTGCAAAAATTTGATACCTTGGTGCAAAATTATGAAAATTTGAAAAAAGTCCTATTTTAGGCACTTTTAAAGGCTAAGGAGGTGCAAAACTTAATCCCTTGGTGGGCTAGCCCTCAGTCCCCACATGATTGTACGTTGGGATGAGGCAAATTTTTTGGTGATTAACTAACCGCTAGCCATTATCTTCGTTTTGGTCACATGAACATGTTTATAGGTGGCAATTATAATTTTTGGCATGGTTTTCATTTATCGATGGCTTAAGGGAAGCTGCTAGTGGCTAGTTTTACTACCCTCCTAGAAGTCTATAAGTTGTCATCATTAGTGGATAAGGATGGCCACTCACAGCTTAAGCCACTTAGCAGCTAAGCAAAACTTACAAGCAACCGACCAAAGCTGATGACCAATCTGCAGACGCAAAATGAACAGTCGACAAATGGAGTTGGTGGGATAAAAAAAATAACTGGCAAAGATTCTAACTAAGTTGACAGGTCGGCCCAAGAATATTGACAAAACTCATAGGGTCGAACTGACTTAATAGTTCGTAGCAATGTCTAGCTAGAAAATTGTAAAAGAACTTGACAATATTTAATCCATGGAAAAATAAATATGCTCAAATATATTTTAAAAAATGCTCAATGTAAATATGTAAACCGCAAAAAATATTAAATAATTTATTTTTTAAATTTCGCCGATGGACCAAATTGGTCAACTGCAGAGTGGTTGAATGGTTGTGCTACAATTTTTTTTTTCCCTAAAAAAATATTTCATCAAATAGAGGCAAATTTATGTCAAAATTCATGGAATCGGCCACCAAGATGCAATGGCAAGGTTATTTTTTTCCAAAAATGCTCTTGTAAAAATTTGTTCACCATATTTGAGCTTCAAACCCTTGTTTTCCAAAGTTATAAATGGTGACCAAATTGAGTGAAACGAAAGCCAGATCTAACTTTTTTGAGCCTCTTGGACACAGTGGGACAGCCAAAAATACTACCACTATAGCCAAAAGTGTTGCAATCACCAGATCTCACCAAAAAAATTACATGCAATATAGGATTAACAGATCTTTGAAAACCCTTTTTGATTCTCAAGATTGTATTAAAACATAAGAGAAGAGCATACATGAATTTACAAGATCATAAAAGAAACTCAAATCACAATAGAAAAATTGATGGTAGAAACTCTCTAAATAAAAAGGAAGGGGCTTGCAAGATTAAAAGCTTTGATACCATGTTGAAGTGAGCAACCAAGATCTTCAATCTACAACACCAAATAACCTCCACATACAATATAGAGAAGCAACAATGGAAGATGTTATTCCACCTAACAAGAATTCAAATATGATGAAATATGATCAATATGCAATACAAGATGCAAAATATGCTAGAGATGTCTTTCTTATAAAGGAAATGGTGAGAGATAGGATTAGACAAGATCATGACAAGTGTCTTAATCCTATCACATGAGACAACTAACTCATAACTACCTAGGATAATGCAAAGTCTAGATAAGGAAACTAAGACTTCTAGAAGAAAGCTTATATCCTAAGTAAACTTAACATGTGAACTAATTACCCTAAGTCCCTAAAAAAAGAATTAGCTAGGTACAATACTTTATTCACACCAAGATAACACTCCATAAAATTTGAATGAATGGTATTTAAGTGCTCCTAATAGAGCTACACTTGAATACCACTACTTATGACTTCACTTTATAATTTTCGGGTTTACAATATTTTAAAACTATTTTTGGTTCACATTCTTCAAGTTTTGACTTGAAACAACCTTAATTAATGAACTTTTCCTTTTCCCAAGAATATATGCCTTTGTTCCTATATCTCCCTACAAGAGAGATCTAGTTTATTTCTCTTGAGTTCATTCTTAGAATCTTCATCCATATTCCTTGGTGTAGTCAGAGGTAAAGATCTTTAGAATGGTACATTAGATCCCTTCTTTTGGAAATTTTCTTTATGCTACCCCAAAGTGGGTGTCATGGAATGATATAAAAATTTATTAAAAATAATGACTCTAGAGTTAGAGCTCTTTTAACAGTCTCCTATAATTTGGATGGAGCAAAATCCTTGAATAGGCCTTTAAGTGGTTCAAATAGTCCATCATAAAAATATATCATCCTTTTCTTTGATATTTTAGAAACCATCACTACAATTATCTAAAAGTCTACTATATATGTGCTTATTGAGACCTGTTTCTTAAACTTGGAGATCTCCTTAAATTACTCTTCTTCATCCTTGAATTCAAATCTATCAAGTAATGTCTATCTAAACTATTCTAAAGTATGCACTTCAACATGCCTTGTGTGGTGAGGACATGCTACCACCAATCATAGAAAATCCCTTCTAAATGTAAAGATCTATCATTGGGAAAATTAATCATTAGAATACCTTATAGGTTGGCATGATATTTAGGTCTAATATCAATATAATGAACCCCCAAAAAAATTATTGATTTAACTATTTTAACAAGAGCTTGTAAAATCTAAATTTACATATGGGGCCATAAAAATATTAAATTTACAATAAACTATGAAATACATCAAAATGTGTTGCAACAAAAATATAACATCTATAACAATATTAATAAAAACTACATTACTATACACAAACCCATAATGAAATTATAAATTTATGCATATTTGGTGTACCTCTAATACTTGAAACCAAAGGGTTTTTGTCCTCTAACCTCCAAAAAATCTAAGTGTCTTCATCCTTAAATCTAATTTGTCAAATACAAGGCCCTAAAAATTGTTAACAAGGCTTTTCAATATAGAATGTATGATGGTGAGTGAATGCATCTATTCCCTTTGTATAATTAAGACCAATAGTTGGTAAGGAATTAGACAAAGTTGAGGGGCTCAAATTGTGCATGCATTGAAATAACATTAAATTTTGATCCTTTTCCTTCTCAAAATTAAATTTGAATTCACCTTTTCCACATGGGTCAGATAAATTAAACTTTCTAACTAGTTGCATTACTACACAATTCATAAACTCACGACCACTATAACTCAAAAAAATCATCACTCATTGTCTCTTCTTTAATTCTTCCCACTTCGTCTCTTTCCTTGTCTTCATCTAGTTGCACTTTTGTAAAGTTTACAAACTTGAAAACTTTGTGATTTTGCAAACCTAGTACCTTTTTTTTAACTCTTTCACACTTTCAATGAACTGGAAAACATAAGAACCTTGTCCTAATTTCATTTATTTCATGAACCTTGAAACTTACCTTACTTTGTTGCACGCTTGAAGAGCTCATGAACTCACAAACCTTGTGATAGACTAAATGTTGTTGCACTTTTTGTGAACCAACAAACTTTGTAAAAAGTGTAACTTTCCAGCCTTAAAATTCTTTCATTTGGTTAGCATCTTGACTTACAATTTTCTTAAGGTTTGGGTAACTTCACAAATAAACATCAAATCAATTGTTTTCTAATTTTTATACTTTAACCCATCAAAAATAGGGAGTGGGATGATATTACCTCTAATTTGGGAATGTCCAGAAAGGAGACATTACATGTGAAGGAACAATTGTAAATAAGGATAATTTTCATGTTGTGTTTGATCAAGTCTTACATGATTAGATAATAGGTTATAGGAGCCATTTTTTAGTCTTGCTTGTCAAATTTGATAAGGATGGTGCCACTCATGAATTATTCTATTTCAACTCCTATTTTATCTTTTTTTATTTTTATTTAGGTATCACACTAAGGGAGGAGATCCTACTTTATCTTTTTATAGTTCTTTGCAACTCGTTAGAAAGCTTCTCATTTCTATCATGCTAGTAAAGATATTGGTAAAAATGGATGAATAGAGCTTATGAAAGTTGTCGTCAAAATTATTTTGTTGTAGGTTGAAGGTAAAAGAAGAAATTGGATTTTTTTTTATATAGATTTGGATCCTAAGGGAGAAGTTTAGAGTCGTTAGTTAGATATAGTGTAAGGATAGGGTTATTTATTTTTTATACAAATGTTAATATATAGTTTTTACATTTGATATTTTTTGGATTTAGATAAAATAAAAAAATAATTTTGTAAGGGAAGATACTATCCAAAATTTTCCAATTCATTTATATGTAATGATGTCTTTTCATGGTTGGAAAATCAACATGTTGGGTGTTTCACAATTTTCCTATAAAATAAACATGTTTAGGATTAAATGGCTTGATATATGTTTTTGATTTAAATAATTAGTAAATTTTAGTCTCTAAGAGTCTTCATGCTATATTTGAATTAGTAAAAAAGAGAATTCAATTAATGTACAAAATTAGTACAAAAACATGATTTATGTAGTCCTATTAAGGACTACAAAGAGTTTGATCTCTTTAGAGAATCTTTAAATTTAGTTTCCTTGGTTTCTTAGAGACCTCATAAGATTTTTTTAAATAATTTTTTAGTATAAATATAAGGAGAATGCTACCCTTCATTCGGTTCCATATTCTTGAGTATATAAGTACCCTTAGTTGTATCACCAACTCAACTTAGACATGTCTGCTATATTAGGTCTTTTGATATCAATGAATTTACTAATGTGATATGTGAAAAGGGCCTTATTTTGAGTCAATGATGTTAGGGTAGTTGGTACATTTGTTCTTTTAACCTCATAAAACTAACTTTATTATGTTTTAAATATGATTGTGATGATACAACACATGTTTTAAATATTTATTATATTCATTTAGGTAGCATTTGATAGTGACTTGCATTTGTTCAAGATCATATTCATGATTGCACTCTAACTAGAGTAGATTTGATAGTTAGATTGAACATATATTTATTTTGTTTTGGAATATGAATATAAACCCAAATTTCTTTTAGACAAATTAAAAAAAAAAATCTTCTACATTAAGAAAATAATTATTCTTAAAATTGACTTTTATGTTTGAAATAATAAACAATATAGAATAAAATAAAATTAACCATGAAAATATTGACAAAAAAATATTATTAGTTTTAACAATGACATTTGTGGATTATAAGTACTCAAATGATATTTTATTTTATTTCTAAATTAGGTCTTTGTAATATTCCATTAGCCATCTTTTGATTATGCCAATCTCCTTCTTTCGAACTTGTACAAGCCATTTTGGATCCTCTATGGTTGCAAATCTAAGATCTACATGATGTGCCCCTGCAATTCATTCATTCCAAATATGAGTTTCTAATGGTAAATGCCAAATAATTTATTTAATCAAATAAATAAAATTGAATTCAAACATACCCTCCTTAACAATGATTGTCGCAATGCTTTCATTTAAATCTTCTAATACCCTACAATATAAATTCAAAAATGTTTATAACAATCACATATTTGTGCTTAAAAGAAATAATAAAAATGACTTAATACACTCTAATTCAAAAACCCATTATAAATAAGGTTGTCATCTCACCCTCCATTGCTCCAAGGATCTCTCAATCCATTAGAAAATATTATATTACTTCCAAATCGCTTAAGTACCCTCTTGATATTCTGCAATGCATGTATGTGAGTAATGCATAATGATGCATATAATTTCTTCAAGGATCTTGAATGAGATTCAAAATATTAGAATTCCAGAAATTAGAAGGTAAAATCTCATGATAGTTGAATGTAGATACATAATTAAAATAATTATCATTCGACTGTACTTACATGGCCACCAAATTCGGTCGTGATCCAGTGTGGCCTTGGCTCAATTCCATTTGCATCTGCACAACTTTGCATCGTCTCTGTATAGTTGAAAGTGCCTCCAGGGAACATACTTTCTATTGGATCATCACCCATTGGCATTAGCATCTCTGTGCAATACTACACCACAACAAAGAAACACTCCCTTTACACACTACCCTAAAAAATCCTTTGAAACAATTATATGGTTAAATAATAACAAAAGATTGAACCTGAAAACCCCAGCCATTCTCTCCATGGGGATCACTGGATCCCAGATCAAAGCAACTCATGTTCCCCGTATAGTTATAAAATATGTTTGCTGCTCCATATAGTTGGCTTAGAATATCAGTTCCATTAGATGGATTGTCTATTGCCTTACACATCTACACAAACAAGAGAATCATCAAGAAAATAATTTAAAGATGAAGACCTTTTATTTAATGTCAAAGAATCAATTGACTCTAAGCTTAAGCAGTATTGCCAATTGCAAGGCTAGTCCATACATAAATAATGAAAAGAAAGCTCTTTAAAAATTTGAAGAAGATTTTGCAAAGATATTTCGAACCACTCTGTTATTCATCACAGCAATGAGATAAATTCGATCTTCCTCATAATTAGATTTCAGAGGTGAAGATGACAAATTATTACATCATAGTCATTGATTTTTAGAACCAAGACCAGATTTTGAATATACTTCTCCATATGTAAAGTTTGTTTATTTTCTCAATAAAGACTGTAATGATGATAAATGGGTATGAAATTTCATTACTTGTTTCACTGGATAGGCTGGCAGATTCTGAATAAAGTTAGCAGGGGTTGGATAATCTGTTTCTGCAGCTACAAAGTAAGCTCCATCCAGCCACCCTTCCACACCATCAACGTCACTATCTCTGAACCAATACCAACAAATTTTCTATGAGAAAAAGATTAAAGAAATATTAGACAATATTGTACAAAGATTCTCTGGTTTTACTGGCAAAGTCTGAAAGATTCTTTGAGGGATCTTCTGCCGCTTGGAGTTGATGACATCTCCTCCAATATCTTCCACGATTTCTTTATTACATTGTAGCAGTTTTCGCTTTCACTCTACCAAAACCAAAAAAAAAAATTAAATGCCCAACCAAAAAATCAAAAGCTAATTTAGTGAGTTCTTAAGCAAATCCTTTAATTTCAATCTTGCAAACTGTGAAGAGAGTGGAATATAAATTGGACGGCTGTAGGAAAATTCACCATCAGTAATTTATCGTCAACAATTTACCGTCAGCAATTCATCGTTGTGACATATTCATTGTGTATACAATTCACCTCCACTAATTCATCATCATGGAATATTCACCACATATACATTTTTTCAATATTGAAGTGACTAGCACCCAAAAAAACCAGTACAGAGATTTTGTTGAGTGTATAAAAAAGTGGCTTCAAACAAATTCACCGTCAAGAAATTCACCTCCAACAATTCATTGCCATGACAACTCATCTTGTGGAAAATTCACTGTGAGCAATATGATATGAATTGCTGGTGGTGAATTTTCCACGAGATGAATTTGTCATGGCGATGAATTGTTGGAGGTGAATTGGAGGGGAATTTGTGAATTTTTATAGAGTCAAATAAAAGTATACACAGCGATTATACCATGACGATGAATTACAGGTGATGAATTGTGTACGTGATAAATATGTCGCGACAATAAATTTCTGGTAATGAATTGCTGACGTGAATTGCCGTGATGAATTTACCTGAACCCAAATTGAACATAACAAGGGAAGAATTGTTAATACCCTAAAGTCGTTTGAAACGATGTTGGCGAAACCGTCTGGATTTACGATGTAATCGAAAGCCAAGATCGGAGCCGACGATGCCAATGCCCCAATTGCAATGTGTGGGTACTTCAGTCTGAACCACGCCGCTAGCACTGCAAACCCATTTCATATATACCCATATAAACAAGTTTTCATCACTGTATTTTGAAACTCATAACACAATTACTGGAACACACTTACTTCCACCGTAAGATCCTCCGAACACAACCACTGGTGAATCCTCTGCTGTCAAATTCTTTTTGAGATCTGTAATTAATATAGCAAAATCAGCCAAAGCTTGAGTGGAGCTTAGATAGCCCATTGTGGTGGCATTGCTGTAAGCTACATCTTCACTCCCGAATGGCATTGATTCACCATAGTAACGGTGCTGAAATCAATGAAAATCCATATTGAAATCTGCCTGCTTTGTCTAATAAAGAATAAAGTAGAACCATATGTAGAGCAGAGCAGAGCAGAGCATACCTCAATGAAGAGGAGAAGAGCCTTGAATTGAGGTGCAATGTCGAACATAAAGCCGGTGTTTTCAGTAAACCATTCAATATATCCTTCGTTTCCTGTATAAACGAAGATGGGAGAATTGGATGAAGCGCCGCCCCAGTGCAGTGAGTTAATGAGATACTTCTGTTGGAAGGTGACATAGCTGTGAGGTGTGAAGCTGAAATGGTCCAAAGTTTGTGTGAAGTATTTGACATCATATTGTACAGAGGGAGAAGAGGTAGAGGGAAGTGCACGAGTCTTCCGTCCCATGAGTCGGTGAGGATGAGGAAGGGAAGCAGAGGGCACAAGTGGAAGGCCAGCCAATACAACAAATGTACAGAAGAGTAGGCACCCCGCCCTACAGATAGCCATTGTATGGAAATTCTTTTCTTGAGTTATCCACGTTTGTATGGCATTTATGTCATATGAGAGAAAGATGCATAAGTCATATAAGACATCGTTGCCTTTATTTTGTTTTTTTCTTCCTGATTTTTCCTTCATACGGTTGTATGCCTAGTTACCATCGCCTTTCTTTTATTCTTTCTTTCCTCATTTTTTTCTTCATTATGCATGTTTGTCTAGTACTCGTCGCCTCTTTTGTCCTTTTTCCTTGAATTTTGCTCCATATTTTTTAATTATTTTTCATTATCATATATTTTTTTTTATTGAAATCTTGTTACACTAACATATATATATATTATTCTTTTATGGGAACTATGGACGGGTGAGAGAAGCCGAATTTTGAATCTTCGAGCAATGGA
Source organism: Sequoia sempervirens (assembly GCA_007258455.2). NCBI lineage: Eukaryota > Viridiplantae > Streptophyta > Pinopsida > Cupressales > Cupressaceae > Sequoia > Sequoia sempervirens. The sequence goes on along the minus strand of VDFB02366965.1, from coordinate 18,149 downwards.
GCAAATCGTTGCGGAGCAAGCTTTGAGGATTCATAGGCAAAATCGGTGCAAGTTTCAAGTGGTAAGCAAGGTAAGGAGGAATCAGAAGAGAATGACCTCGGAAAAAATATTTAGGTGGACCCGGGGGGGAAGGTTGACCCGACTGATAACTTTGTTGGGAGCACTAAAGGACATGAGGTTTAAAAACCCAAAAACGTGGTGGGGGCCGCTGGAGGAGAAGGAGCTAAACTAAAACCATGGTTGTCTCTATTTGGAGTTAAAACTAATGGTAAATCAGTGTTCCCTCTAGTCATCAACATTTCCGATCCGGCAAAGGGTAAATTTTCCATTTCTGTCCCTGACTCGGTCATTGATCACAATATTTCTCTAATGGACAAAGCGATGGTTGGAAAATTTATGGGCCCTAGACCAAATATTGAAATTGTTAGGGCTTTTGTTAAAAATAAATGGAGAACCAATGGCCAAGTTACTATTTCTGCTCTTCCTAAGGGCTACTTTGCTTTTGAGTTTACCTATAAGGAAGATATTTTGGCTGTGAGGAGTGGAGGTCCCTGGGTTATTAGCAAGTCATCCTTGGCTCTCAAGAAATGGACCATGAATCTGGACCTTTCAGATTCCATTTTTGAAAATGTCCCAGTGTGGGCTAGACTTCTTGGTCTCCCATTGGAATATTGGAATGAGGATGTCTTCAGTGGCTTGGCTAATTCTTTTGGTGAGCTTTTGTCAATAGACCCGATGACGGAGGCTAGGAAAAGGCTAGTGTTTGCTAGAATCTATGTGGGTGTGTCCCAAAATGCTGACCTATCGTCATCTATTGAAATTCAATCGAAGTTGGGTACTTGGGTTCAAGCTATTGAGTTTGAAATGATTCCTTTTGCTTGCTTTAAATGTAGAAAATCAGGGCACTAGGCAAAGAAATGCCCACTCAATGCTAGCATTGTGAAAGAGAAACCCCAGCCCAAATCGAGAGCAGTTTGGAAAAAGAAGCCTAAAGGGGTGGAAAAGAGATCAAAGGAAATAATATTGAAGAGTTTGAGGGTAAGTCGTCAGAGGAACTTAAGAAAGCCCCTGGAAATATGGAAGATGGGGGGATTTAGGTTGATTTGGAGTTTGAAGTGCCTCCTATCAGCAAGATAGAGGTCGCAATTGTTGGCAAGGTGGATGGAGAGGATGGCTCGAAAAGAGGAGAGTGTGGCCTTGAGAATGAGGAGCATCTAGACAATAAGCCTGAGAATAAAATAGGAGGGAAGGAGGATGGTGAGATTTACCTAGAGGATATTCCAAGTCAGGGATCTGGTTTTCCGATAAAGGAATTTAATCTGTCACTGGATATTGGGGTTCCCATCATGTCCTTGGCTTTTGGAGGAAGAGACCTTTCTAGTCAGGTGTCTATTTAGGAATTATAATCAGTAGATTCTCAGGAAATTGTTAAGGATACCTTTGGAGATTTGAGCCAGACTCTAGAGAACTCGAGTGAGAATTCAACCTAGTATAACAACGGTTTGATGGATACCCTTCCATTAAGTCAAAAGGTGCTCTCAAATAAGGAGTGGGAGTCAAGAAAAGAGAATGATAGTCTAGAAGATACTGATAGAGACGATTTCACCTCTTATACCAGGAAAAAGAAGAAAAACAAGTTACAACAGAGTACACTGAAAGGTGTCTCAATCAGAACTAGAGCGAAGGCAGATTGTGGAGCCACAAAGAGTACTCAAGGAAGAAGATCTGCAAGATGGCATAGGGAGCAAGAAAGCTTTCACGATATAGAGGATGGGGTTCATAAAACCATTCTTGAGATTTGTAAACTTCAATCCCCTGGTAAGACATGAAGATTATGTCATGGAATATAAGGGGGCTGAATAGCCTCCATAAGCAGGATGTGTTGTGCAATTTTGTTAGGGATCATAAAATAGATATTTTACTTGTCCAAGAATCCAAAATGCCTAAAGAGAAAGTGAAAAAGATTAAAATGCTTAAGTTTTGTGGGGTGCATGGTAATAGTTCTGAAGGTGCCTCAGGGGGAATTGTTACCTTTTGGAATTTGAACTTTATCAAAGGAGAACCTTTGTTGGAGAGCATGAATCATGTGGCTACAATATTTACCCATATTAGAGACAATTTTCGCTAGATCCAGTCCAACATGTATACCCCAAATGGAAAAGGAGACATAAAGACTTTTTGGCAAGAGTTGGCAACTTTCTGTAGGAAATTCAGTAATGAAATCTGGGTTGTTATGGGAGATTGCAATACCCCTCTTCAGGAAAATGAGAAGTTTGGGGGATCCCAAGTGAATCTAGAAAGTAGAATGGACCTTTTGGACTTCATTAATAATCAAGCGATGACTGACCTTGAGCTGCAAGGAGCCTCTTATACTTGGTAAAATCGAAGAATTGGTAAGGATTTGATTCAAGTCATATTAGACAAAACTTTAATTTTTGATCAATGGTTTTTAAATTATTTTTGTTCCTTAAAAGATCTCTCAAGGGTGGGCTCTGATCACTATCTGATTAGTTTTGTGGTGGATCCTATCTTGGCAATGAGGAATTTCCCCTTTAGATTTGAACGCATGTGGCTTTCCCACCCTCAATTCCTTGAGGAGGTGAAGAGGTGGTGGAATATCTCTGTTGATGGGACTGTTATGTTTAGGGTTGCCAAGAAGTTGAGGAAAGTAAAAAATAAGATCAAAAGATGGAATAAAGAGACTTTTGGTAATATCTTTGGTATCAAGTCTGAATTATAGCTTGAACTGAAGGATATTCAAGAAAAAATATAGCTTGAGGGATACAATGTTGATAACAGGATGAAATAAAATGAGTTGCTTGTGAAGATGCATGATATAATAACCAAAGAGGAGGATTTTTGGAGACAGAGATCTAAGGCTCTATGGCTTTCAGCGGGAGACAAAAACACTAGATATTTACACATGTCTGCGCTGAAACATAGGGCTGCTAATAGGATTACTCACATTGAGTTCAATGGAGTCTGTTTTGAGAAGGATGATGACATAAGAAGACAAGTTGTCCTTTTCTTTAGCAATCTTCTTTCGGTGAGTGATGGAGTTAATCATGCAATGCAAGATTATCTTTTAGAGGCTATCCCTAAACTTGTCAAGGATGAAGATAATAATATGCTAACTACCATTCCGTCCAGGGAAGAAATTAAGAAAGTTGTCTTCTCTTTTAAAGGCAATAAGGCTTTAGGATCGGATGGGTTTCCTATGTTCTTTTTTTAGTGGTTCTGGGAGATTGTCGAAGAGGATGTGGTGAATGTTGTAAAGGAGTTCTTTGGCTCAAGGAGTCTCCTAAAAGAACTAAATGCTACTTTCCTGGTCCTCATCCCTAAACGCCCTGGAGCTGCTGACTTTGAAGATTTCAAACCTATAAGCCTTTGCAACTCCTATAAAATTATCTCTAAGGTGATGACTTTGAGGCTTCTGATTATTTTTCCTTCCCTGATTTCTCCTCAGTAGAATGGCTTCGTTCTTGGAAGGAAGATCCTTGATTCAATTATTATTGTCCATGAAAATGTTCATTCTCTCATGGAATCTAAGACTGAAGGTTTCCTTCTTAAATTGGACATTTTGAAAGCTTATGATCATGTTGATTGGGATTTCTTACTCAAAATTATGAAGGCGTTTGGCTTCAGCAATAGAGTCCTCCAAATGGTTGGTCAACTCATTTCAACTACTTCTATAGCTATCATGGTGAATGGGTCTCCTTCACATTTCTTTAAGAATTCTAGAGGCTTAAGGCAGGGAGATCCCATTTCCCCTATTTTATTTACCATTATGGCAGAATGCCTTGGGAGGAACCGGAAAAGAATGGTCAATTAGGGATCATTAGTAGGATTGAGGCCTTCCTCCAATAATTTGGTTTTCTCTCACCAATAGTTTGTGGATGATACCATTTTGATGGGAAGATCTACAGTGGTTGAAGCTAGGAATCTTAAAAAATTCCTAGATGATTATGAGAGGGTTTCTGGTTAGATGGTTAACAAACAAAAAAGTTCCTTATTCTTCTTCAACACTCCAGAGCCTAGAAAAAATAAGATTGCCAGAATTCTCGGATGTAGAATGGATTCTTTACCTTCTATTTATCTTGGCTTGTCCTTGGGCCTTAAGCCTCCTGAATCCTTTTGGAACTCTTTGGTTGATAGGTTTACCAAAAAGCTTGTTGGATGGAAAGGAGCTCTTCTTAGTCAAGCAGGTAAAATTCAGCTTCTCAAAGCTACTCTTCATAACCTTCCAATCTATTCTTTAAGTCTTTTTAAAATACCTTCCAAATATGCGGATGCTATTGAAAAAATCCAAAAATGCTTTCTTTGGTCGGGAGTTGAAGAAAGAAAAAGAATGCCTCTTATTGGTTAGGACTTTGTTTGTAGACCCAAAAATCTGGGTGGTCTAGGTCTTAGAAGATTAGAATGATGAATAGGGCTCTTCTCGCTAAGCAAATATGGAGAGCTTTCTCATTTAATGGAGAGTGGAACGATATTTTAAAGAGAAAATATATGGCAAATATTGGTTCTCTCAAGACTCTGCTTGATTCTCCAAATATGCCCCGTGGTTTGGCTCTCTGGAATGATATGATCAAAGGGAGAAACATTATTGATATGGGAGTTGGATGGAGCATAAGAAATGGGAAACAAGCTAGGTTCTAGGAAGACAGACGGTTAATGAAGGAGCCTTTAATTTCATTCCAAAGCTTTAATGGATGGGCTGATATCTGTAAGGCCAATTTTGGGACTCGTGTTAAGGACTATTGGAGAAATGGGGGATGGGTGAATTTGTGCTAGATCAGTGTGGACCTTGCGTTGATTCAATCTTCTATGTTGGCTGTCAGAATGGGGTCTAGCCAGTAGGATGACCTTTTGGTTTGGACGGCTAACCCTTCAGGTAGCTACTCAGTCTCTTTGGCTATCTCTTTATTGTCCCTTTCTCCTGCCCCCCATCCCTTTTGGGCTAAAGCTTCGATTAAACACCTGACTCCTAAGGTTAACATATTCTTTTGGATTCTTCTTCAAAATAAAGTGCTCATGGTTGATAATCTCTATAAGTGTGGCTTCCAGATCCTGAATCGATGTTACCTATGTAAGGAAGAAGCATAAATTGCTAACCATCTATTCCTCCACTATCCGTATGTGGCTTCTATATGGGGAATATTTCTCTCTCTCTGGAATCTCTTGTGGGTTTTTCCTGGCTCTATTGAAGATCTTTTTATTTAGTGGAATGCCCCCTCCTTGAATCTTGCTATTCGTAGACTTTGGTCTTTTACTTTCCCTTTTATACCCTGGGGTGTGTGGAAGGAGAGCAATAATAGGATCTTTAGGGACAAGGAGGCTCTGGAGGATATTGTGTATGAGAAAACATACAGGTTAACTGTGGAAAATATTAAATAATATCCCAAATCAAGAGACTAAGATGGAGGTTGTGGTTTTCTCTAACTATGACCTCAAGATGGCTAAAGATTGGAACATTAAAAGTGATATTTCTAAGGCTTCAAGACCAGTGAAAAAGAATTGAGAAGGGGTTAGTTGGAGTCACCTGCCTAGGGAATGGATAAAGGCTAATTTTGATGGGGTGGCTAAGGGAAATTTGGGGCCGACAGGGAGTGGAGGTGTGATTAGAGAAATTATAATGGCAAGTTTTTGGTGGTGGTGGCTATCTCCTTGGGCTCACAGTCCAATCACTTAGCTGAAGCTATTGGAGCTTTCCAGGATATCGACCTTGCTAATAGATTGAACTTTAAAAATATTTGGATTGAGGGTGACTCCAAAAATATTATTGATTGTCTCCTAGATAAGTCCCCACCCTTGTGGACCATTAAATGTTGGATAGAAGAAGCTAAAGCTATTTTATCCAACTTTGAAAAGGTTAGAATATCCCATGTCTTTAGGGAAGCAAATAGCGTGGTCGACTATTTTGCAAACGAGGGGGTTAAACAAACAAGGCAACATATGTGGCAGGACTATAATGATCTAGGAGCTAACATAAGATCCATAATAGACTATGATATCATTCATGGGAAAGCTGCCGCTTTTAATGATAATTAAGAAGAATAATGCTAGGTACTGCGACATCATTAGATATGATGGTGGAGCTGTAATTAATTCTATGGGTTGTAAGGGTTGTCACGTTTTGTGGGTGCTTTGGTTCTGCTGTTGGGTCTCTGTTCGATTCATTTTCCCTGTTAACAATAGAAGCAAGAATATTGCAACTATGGGGGGAAGCAGAAAAAGGGTGGAGTCGACTAGTGGTGAGAAGCATAAGAAGAACTCAAAGGTTTGGAGGCATATTCAGTGGGGTGGGCTGTAGCCTTTCATTGATAAGCTCCATGACCCTGACCCTAAAGTCACAGTGTATTTTGCTAAACATTGGAAGAAAGGGGAAATTATTCTCTCAGGAAGGAAGGTTAATATGGAAAAGGAGCTCATTGGGGAAATCATTGGTCTCTCGACCGAGGGGGTGAAGTTTTTTCGTGAAATTTTTTTTTAGATGAAGTTGTTCTCACATTCCCCAAAACTGATAAGGAGAGGAAGGAACTGACCAAAGTTTCTACCAATTATTTTGATGTTGGGACAATCAAGAAGGTGTGGAGGGAGGTGCTCAGAATTCTCATGGAATACATTACACTAGACAACATATTTACTAGAGTTTATGGGTACGACTTTTCCCTCCTCAATCATTTTCGGCATAAGGTAAGGGTTTCCTTTCCTCACTATTTGCTCTACGCCTTGAACAATAGTATTGAGGAACATAGAAAGAGCCCTAGGAAGAATCCAATCTTGCATACTGGCCTTATTAGGCTTATTCATGAGCACTTTAAAAACATGTCAGCCCTATCTAACCCCTTAACGGCTTTTTCCTTGGATGGTGATGATACTGAGATCAGCTTGTCAAAGGATAAAGAAGATTTGATGCTGAGTAGGAAGAGGAAGACCCTCCCTCCCCAAAAAGAAAAATATGAAGACCCCTCAAAGAAATCCCTCGAACATAAAATTTTGCACCGCGAAAACCCCTAAGGGCACTTCTCAGGAGGTGAAAATCAAGAAGAAGGACCCCCCTATGAATAAGTTGGTTTCTTATTCTGAGGACTCTCCAGAGGATAGCTCTGATGATCATAATGCTACAGAGGACTCTTATACCTCCTACCCTGCCACTGAAAGAGAGAACATACCCAAATTCCCTAGAGACCTCAATCCTGATGACCACTACTTCAAGCCAGACTAGGAATTTCCTAATGATATTATGGCAATTTCCAAAAATGGGGTTGTTGACTACTTTGGGATCATAAAGTGGGTATTTCATGAAATTAGGGATCTCAATTTAAAAAACAAGGTTGTCACTAGCAAGATGGATGAATTGGAAGCTAAAGGAATTTCCCAGAATACTATTGGTGTTTTGTGGACTGTGGAAGAGAAGAGGGCTTTGGTCGAGCACCTTCAAAGAAATGCTAAGATTATGAGCAAGATAAAGAAGGATAATGAGAATAAAGTCAGACATCTAGAAGGGGAAATTGGCAAAATCAGGGATACTATGAAAACCATTATGGAGCATAGCCACAAAGTTGTAAAACAAAATGCTACTATCCTGAACACAATGGTGGAGAAGATGGAAAATACTCATCAGGGGTCGTTGTTTGTGGACTTGGAAGCTAGCAAGGATAAAGGTAAGAAAGAGGATTTTGGCCCCTCGAAAAGGACTAGAGCCAACCTAAAAAGAAAAGCAGATTCTTCGCCTTAGGAGATCCAGAACCTAAAGAAGGTAACACAGAAGATGTGCAACCTTTAAGTTGAGGTTGTTGAAACTTTAAAGTCTTTAGGTTAGTTTAGGTTGTGTTGGGTGCTGGCTTTTTGTTGGTTCTTGGTTCGTGGTTGCTGTCCTTTTTTCTTTTTTCTTTGTTGCATCCTTCCTTTTGTAGGGTACTTTGATGGTTTATTTCTCTTTTTCTTGTAAACTTTGTGGTTTCGAGTCCCTGTAAAACCTATTTTTTCCTTTATCAAAAACATATTATATTATTTATTAATAATATTTATAAAAACATCGATCTGATATCCTTCTCGAAACGTCTATTTAATTTAATCAATTATTTACTCACATAAAAGTGCAATAGACGCCTCTTTTTATAAATATTATTAATAAATAATATATATATGCTAGTAGCATTTGCAACATGACATTGAAGACAAAATTATTAGGGTTAGGGTTAGGGTTATGATTACAATTAGAGATAGAAAAATATGTTTAGAAGAATCATTTTGTAGATCAAATTATTGGAGACAAGAATGAAGGTGTACTAATCAGGTGAAAGTTTGCAAGAGCAAGTGAGCAAGTAAAAATTATAATTTGGGTTGGTCTTATCATCACAATTAGGGTTAGGGTTAGGATTAGAGATAGTATTAGGATCAAGGATAGGGTTACAATTATGGTTAGGGTTAGAGATAAAATTAGGGTTAGTATTGGGGTTAGTCTTAGGGTTAGAGATTATGGTTAGGGGTCATCCCACAATAATGGGTTACACTTTTTGGCCAAACTTGACATTGAAATCAACATTTTCAAAGAAAACTTCATTTTTGACACTTATAGTAGGTAAACTATTAGGAATTTGAAAATGATGTAAACTAGTGATTTGTGAGATTTTGTCTGAGATTTTAAATGTATTTTTATTAAAATAAATTGAAATTAAATTATAATTTTTTGTGTCTCCTTTGATAACTAGTTTTAATAGTAAACAACATTTTAAAAAGTGGTGTGTACTTCGGCTCACATAACTTTTTTTCTATAAAGGATAAAATTATGATTCTTTTGAATTTAGGTTGGTAACACAAGTATCTAGTGCTTTCATTTTGTTTCATAGCATTTTGTTGAATATTTTTCTTTTAATTAAGTTTTGAAGTCAAAACATTTATAATTTAGACATAGGTGCACTTTGGCTGCATAATTTTTTGGTATGTATTGAAATTCAATTTTTCTTTTTTTGTTGGAACGAGGACATCAATACCTAGTCATATATATTTTTCAAATTTTTTTCCTCAAATTTACTATTTTTCCACAATGATTTTTCACCAAACTTGATGTTTGGTGAAAAACCTATGTACAGTAAAACTAAAAGATAAAATATAAAATAAAAACAAAAATATATTAAATTTATAGTTGTTGGAAAGCACTTTTCGATCACTACAATAATCTAGCTTGGTTTGTTAGTTTGACTCGATTTGCACCTCCTTCCCAAGCTTGATAGTCAAAAAAATGCATAAATTTTGAAATGGTGGAGGGGAAGGTGGGGGTTCATTAGAACCCCCTTCTAATGAAGGGGGTTCTTCATTCAAACCCCTATATGGCAAGAGGGGGTTCAGAGGGGGTCATTAGAAGGGGGGGTCATTTGAACCCCCTTCATTAGAAGGGATAAACCATTTTAAATTTTTTAATGGGAATTTCTAATTTTTCTTCATTTGAAAAATTGCAACCCACTATTGTGGGTTTACCCTAGGGTTAAAGTTAGGGTTAGTGTTATAAAATAGGGGTTAGGGTTAGGATTAGGATTAGTGAAGGCTACCAAGAATCTAGAAAAATATGTTTAGAAGAATCAATTTGTAGATCAAATTATTGGAGATAAGAATGAAGGTGTACTAATCAGGTGAAAGTTTATAAGAGCAAGTGAGCAAGTGAGCAAGTGAGCAAGGGTGCCTTCACAAATCCTAATATTAACCTTAAATATAACCCTAACCCTAACCCAATTCCTAACTAGGTTAACCCTAAATTTTAACCTAACCTTAACCCTAACCATTAACCTAACCTTAACCCTTAACCTAATTCTATCTTTAATCCTAACCCTTACCCTAATCCTACTCCTAATCCTAATCCTAACCCTAACCCCAATTTTATAACACTAACCCTAACCTTAACCCTAACCCTAACCTCTAGCCCTAATACTAACCCCAATACTAACCCTAATTTTATCTCTAACCCTATCCGTAATTGTAACCCTATCCTTGATCCTAATACTATATCTAATACTAACCCTAACCCTAATGTTATGATGAGTAACCCTATCCTAACCCTAACCCTAACTAATTTTTACTTTTCTCACTTGCTCTTGTAAACTTTCACTTGATTAGTACACCTTCATTCTTGTCTCCAATAATCTGATCTACAAAATGATTCTTCTAAACATATTTTTCTCCTAACCACAATAGTAACCTTAAGTGAACATTAACCCTAATTGAACAATAACCTTCACCCTAATTTAATCTTAACCCTAATTCAACCCTAATAGTAACCCTATTTCTAATCCTAACCATAACCATAACTGTATTCATAATGATAATACTAATTGTAATTGTTTAACCCTAACCCTAACCCTAGCTCTAATTGAATGCTAATGTACACTAACCCTAATTAAATCCTAACCCAATTTGCACCCTAACCCTAATTAAACCTTGATTTAATGCTAACAGTAATTGAACCCTAAATCTAATTCTAGCTCTAACCCTAATTGAATTGTAATTCTAATTGTGACTTTAATTCATGCCTAACCCTATTTGAACCCTAACCCTAATTGAATCCTAACATTTATCATAATAAATTCTCATTGAATAATAATTATTTTCTAACCCTAATCCTAAGCATAATTAAATCCTAGTCATGATCATAATTGAATATTAATTAAACCATACTTATAACGTAAACCTAATAGTAACCCTAATTGAACTATATACCTAACCCTAATCAAACCCTAACTATAATCTTAATTGAACCCTAACCCTAATTCTATCGTAACCCTATTTGAATTGTAACCGTAGTTGGACCATAACCCTAGTTCTAAGTCTTAATTGAATTGATTTGTCTTTTGATCAAATCTTTGATTTCTCTTTATGATCAAATATTTTTATTTATTTATTTAACTCATCTTTTAGTTTATTCAAATATTTGAATTATCTTTTATCTTTGATTTATTTATTTGATCTTTAATTTATCTATGATAAAGATTTTTATTTCATCTTTTATTTTTTATTTATTTATTTGATCTTTTAGTTTATTTGTGGTTATATATATTTAAATCTTTGTGATTTATCTTTGATTTCTTTTCTATCAATTCTCTTTAATTTATTTATTTGATTTTTTTAATTTTCTATCAATTCATTTATTTTATTTATTTATTTGATATTTAATTTATTTATTTTTGTCTCTGATTTAATTATTTGATCTTTTAATTAACTTATTTTTAAATCTTTGATTCATTTATCTGATTTTTTATGTTATTTATAATAAATATTTTTAAATCTTTATGATTTATCTTTGATTTCTTTTTGTGATCAAATCTCTTTGATTTTGTTTTTTTATTTGATCTATGTGATTTTGATTTTTTATCTTCGATTTATTTATTTGATCTTTTCATGATTTATTTGTGATCATATCTTGTATGTTCAATTTGTTTGTGATCAATCTTCTATTTTTGATTTATTTATTCTTCATAATATTTCACATCAAGAGTGCAAGAAATGTATGACACAACTATTGATCACAATCCTAACAAATTTAAAATAAATGAATTGATTGAAAATAACAATCAAAACAACAATTAAATAAAATCAGTTTTCTTAAATAAATAAAACAATTCAAAACTAGTATACCTTCACTTTTTCTCATAGATGTAATACTCTTCATTTAAAGAATATAATGCTCTATAATTAGCATTCAACCAAACATAGAAACTAAACTTGGAAACATTAACATGTATATTGCACAATATCATCATTCTTTAGTCACCAAGGCCATCCTTGTGGTTACAATCTTACCCTCTAGTGACCATATTTAAATGTAATAGATCCTTGCAATAGTACAACATATTATTAAAACCATATTTAAATGCAATGTATCCTTCCATTAGTACAAGGTACCCCTGTTCATCTAATCATATACCTTGTTTCACTATGGCATCTCCATCCCTCTTACCATATCCAATTTTAACATATTCTAGTGGCCATCAATTTTAATCATCTATACATCCATCGTTGCAAAAAGTGTCCTACATCGATGGAGTCTAGAAAGGTTTTCCCTTAATCTTAGGGATACTTCCCTTAGCTAAGCAGTGCACACCTAGTGCTCAACCAACGTTGGTTGAGATCAAACTCCCAAAGCCATATAAAGTTTTCATCCCGTAAGAACCTTAATAGCACAGCAAATGCACAGCAAAAAAATGCCATGCCAAAGTGCAGAGATGGATACGAAAAAGAAAAAAACAGAGATAAAAAAATAATGCATCAAATCTTGCCTTTAAATTATAGATTTGTATTCAAATCTTTTGAAATACAAGCATTCAAAGTATGAAATTGGAATAGCCGAAACAGAAACTAAAAGTTATAGCTACAGATCTAGAGTTTTGAGGGTTTCAATGATCTTGGATATCAACAGCGCAGCGTCCCCATTTCAGATCCCATGCATCTGTCGAGTGAATGACTCACCTAAATTCCTAAAAGAACACAAAATAGAAACTGAAAATTAGAGCTACAGATCAAGAGCTTCGAGGGTTTCAACCTTCAATAGACTCAATTCGTGAAATTTCATCTGGTCTCTGGTTGTACAAGCAGAAAAAAAATCAAATTTTGAGAGTAGAATTAACAATAACACCATAGCCAGCATACAGGCTGCATAAGGTCAAAGGATATTACAGTTTTATGCAATGGGAAAAGCCAGGATTTATTAACAGAGACGATAAATGATACCTTAAGATCAACGGACAATGGAATGGTCGCGCCTCCGCATGAAAAAACCTCAGCGTCCACTCTGCTAAAGCAGCTCATCATCACCTTCTGCCATTGCATCTCACTTAGCAATCACCGCAAGCCTTCATCTCTTGACCAAGAACCTCATGCAATTGTTGTTCGCAGAAAGAAGCTTCCTGAAAGTAAAACAAGCTGAAGCACATAGAGATTATTACAAAATGAACTCAACAAATGTTAAGACATAAAATTTCGAAAAAATTACCAGGCTCTATCAAAGTTGAAGGATCCAAGAATGAGCGAAATTGGTTATATAAAAGTTAATGTTGTTGAAACTTCCTAGTGACGCTTCCACTATGGGCAGTTTCATTTTAATGACCTTAATAGCGCACACCACCATTTTGTCTTGCATGCATTCTACTCTCAGTTACCTACATGCCTCCTTGTCTTCCAAAATTGCCATTTGCATGTCAAATTTAGCATGAAGAGTTTTTCTTGACAAAGGTTTTTGCTGCCACTGTAGAATGCCTCTCACTCAAAATACAGTAATACATTCACACAATGAACCACTAGCATAGAGAAGAAGAAACTACAAAAGAAAAGAAAAAGTACAGAGCAAACCACCTAGAGGTTCTTTAGAGTATCAGCCGCTTCCAGCTCTTGCTCGTAGAAATCTTGTTGAAGCTTTGTGAACTCAATAAGTTCATTAGATTATATTTGTTGAGAGTGATATTTTATATTATTTTTATATTTTATTTTGTCATTTATTTTTTAGATTAAATAAAAATGGATTTTTGGAGGGAGTAAAATCTTTTTAAAATAATGAAGCTAGAAGATAGAGAAATGAATCTCACCACGAGTAGGATAACATAATGAAGCTAGAAGATAAGAGAAATGAATCTCACCACGAAGTAGGATAACTCAACACATAAGAATGTAATAAGAAATGATAACTAACAACTAGAAGATAAGAGAAATGAATCTTTCATTTAGCTACCATCCTGGCTTATAATTTCCTTAATGTTTGGGCAACTTCACAAATAAACAGCAAATCAACTGTTTTCTAATTTTTATACTTTAGCCTATTAGAAATAGGGAGGGATGATATCACCTATAATTTGGGAATGGCCAGAAAGGGGACATTACACGTGAAGGAACAATTGTAATTAAGGATAATTTTCATGTTGTGTTTGATCAGTCTTATATGATTAGTTGCTAGGTTATAGGAGCCATCAATAGGAGCCATTTTGAAGGATGGTGTTGCTCATGAATTATTCTATTTCAACTCCTATTTTATTTTTTGTATTTTTATTTAGGTATCACACTAAGGGAGGAGCTCCTACTTTATCTTTTGATATTTCTTTGCAACTTATTTGAAAGCTTTTCATTTCTATCTTAATAGTGAAGATATTGGTAAAAATGGATGAATAGAGCTTATGAAAGTTGTCAAAATTATATTATTTCAGGTTGAAAGTGAAAGAATAAATTGGATTTTTTCTTTGTAGATTTGGATCCTAAGGGAGAAGTTTAGAGTCATTAATTAGATCTAGTTTAAGGACAGGGTTATTTATTTTTTATACAAATATTAATATATATATTTTTACATTTGATATTTTTTGGATTTAGATAAAATAAAAATCAAATTTGTAAGCAAAGATACTATCCAAATTTTTCCAATTCATTTATATGTAATGTTGTCTTTTCATAGTTGAAAAATCAACATGTTGGGTGTTTCACAATTTTCCTATAAAATAAACATGTTTAGGATTAAATGGTTTGATATATTTTTTTGATTTAAATTAGTAAATTTTTGTCTCAAGAGTGTTCATTGTATATTCATGTTAGTAAACAAGAGCATTTAATTAATGTGCAAAATTAGTACAAAAACACGGTTTATGTAATCCTATTCAATGACTACAAAGAGTTTGATCTCTTTAGAAAATATTTAAATTTAGTTTCCTTTGTTTCTTAAAGACCTTATAAGAGGTTTTTAAATATGTTTTTGATATAAATATTAGGAGAATGCTACCTTTCATTCGGTTCCATATTCTTGAGTATATAAGTACCCTTAGTTGTATCACCAACTCAACTTAGACATGTCTAGAATATGTAGGTCTTTTGATATCAATGAATTTATTAATATGATATGGGAAAAAATGTGTTATTTTGATTCAATGATGTTTGGGTCGTTGGTACATTTATTGTTTTACGTCTAAAATAATTAGCCGATAGGCTATTATAGGTGGGAATTCCCACCAGAATTGTCTACTGTCTGATGCCGGTGGACTATTCCGGTAGGAAATTCCTGACGTATGCTGTGCAGTCCGCTAGGCAGTCACCGGGCAGGGCCATTCATCCTTCGCATCAACAGATATGGGCCTGAAGCCACTTACGCCGTTTTACTGGACTCTCCGTGCATTGCCAGGCATTTAAGAAGTGACCAAATTCACTGCAGGTAATAAATTTCAACCAGGTTTAAGATGGATCCACTTGCGGCTCTTCTTTCTGCATTGTGATTTCAAAGCTCTTCCTTTGACTCCAAAGTATTTTTCCAAGTTTGAGTTAGAGTGCGAATAGAGTAAATGTTGGTTCTCTGAAGGGAGTTGACGGATTCTCCTTCGACAGGCCCATTGTTTCTCATCATAGAGGGGTCATGGCTATTGATGAGCAGGTTTAGGGAGGGCGTTGAAGCATACGAGGTAGGACGCACCATCATTTGGATGAGGCTGCCATCTGAGAAGCCATTTCTGAAGGTGGACATGTATTTTGGGTTGTTCTGTGGCCAATTTCCCAAGCTGAGATCAAGCACCAAATTAGGTCTGAGACGTTTATGCATAATAAATAGGAGTTGTGTCTTTATAAATGCCTTGTGTGATTAGATATAGAGCAAACAATTTGAAATTTTTTAGGATTTTGTGAAGAAAAATATAGCCAATAACCTTTGTTCTCATTGTCTAAGCCTTTTCACCAGAATCATAAGCCTTTTCACCAGAATCATATCTTTCTTCATGACAAAAAAATTGTATACTTCTTGTTTTTGTGCTTCTTTGATGGTGTGAATGCATCCTAAATTCCTTTTTGTGTAGTGGGTATTTGTGAAATTTATCATGAAATTTGTATAATAAAATGCCCAAATCATCTGGTGCATCTTCTGGTAAGCATCAATATTTCTATTGATGAGTTTTAGCAGCAATACCCATATCTATTATACAAGCAGTCTCATATTTAAGATAGATCTTACAGGTTAGTAATTTGTTATAGGGTTTATCTGATGCAGTGCCCACTTCGAATTTTTTATTTTCTACTTTTGCAATTTTTTTAGGGGATGCCTCGCTCCCTTGGTTACAACTTCTCGGTACTCCCTCCATCTTAAATGGTATATTTGCCTTTGGATTTTTTTATTGTGATGATTATTGTCTTTAAATCTCCTCTATGTATCCTTTAAGCAATGGGGCCCCAATATAGAAGCCTGTAATAGAGGGTGCATGGCAGAATAGGGTAGTAGTGAGATATATCCTTCCAAGACCTTAGCGCTAGGATGAATAACTATCCCCAGGAGGTGAAAATGCAGAAATATTTGAGAGGGGATAGGAGGGGTTCATATTAGTTAAAGAAAAAACATCATCTCATTCACCAAAATGAAGGGGGTAATAATTGTCTAATGGTAGCAGGAGAACTTACTTGTGCAGCTCATACATATATGAAGATCACAGTTACAGGCATTTAAATGGAAAAAAAATCAATGGGAAAGAACTTGCTTGACCCACTAATTTTGCATGCAGAGTATTTCTAGCTGAATGTACATACACATTTACTCGTTACACAGATTTTATTTAACTAAGGGAAAAAAAAATCTAAATGATAGATGTAGAAGCAATCTTTTTTTCAAGTAATTTTGAATCTTTGATTTTCTTTCTATTGAAATTTAAGTGGTATTTTAGGAATGCAAAACAGCAAAAAAAATATATATCTATCTTTATACAGGAAAATAAAAAAAATATTTAATTTAGAGGAAGAGCTATATGTATTTTAGTATTGGATACAATGCAGCAATAAAATAATTTAAATGGAGGAGATGCTCACCAGACTTCATGAAAAAAAGGAATCTCGTGGCTATAAGGTAATAATTTAATTTTTAATTCAAGCCTTTTTAGAGTTATCTCATGGAAATGTGAAAAACATGGTAATTTGGTTTGGCAAAAAAGTCCTCTATAAATAATCACATTAATATATCTTATAAAAACAAAAGGGTTTAAAGTTAAGTTGTCAAAAACATTTTTCTTGATAGCATTTATTCAAATCAAAATTTTATTTGATATGAGTGGCTGTTACTGTATTTTCGTTGGATTGGGGCAAATTATTTTATTTAATTAAAGTTAAAATTTGAGTTATGAGTTTTGCCCGGTTAACTGTTGGTATGGTTATCTTAAGGAGCACATTAAGAGACAAGATTTAAAAATAGAAGTTGTTAACAAATGGAACATTAAACTACATGAGTGTCCCAACTAATGCTGAGATAAAAAAAGTTTGAAAGAAATTTTTTTCTACTATAGTGGACTAAATTCTTGGCCGTCCCTTCTCATTATCCAGTAATTCAAACCCCAATGGGAATAAGGATGAGAAAGTGTATAAAGGGGCAATAAAAGGGAACTAGGCTTTTAATATTTCAATTTTACCGGGTTCACCATCTAGATGCGAGATTAGCTGGGGCTGTCCCCAGGAAAATTTATTAAAAACTTGTATATTTTGCAAAAATAACTGTCGAGACTAATGGCATTTTGATTGAGTGTGGTGTTGAGTAATTGAAGACAGGTCAAAAGATGCTATTAGGATAAATTTTAGATTAAAGAGAAGGTCTGACATGGAAAAGAACTTGAAAATGGTTAAAGTTTTGGTGCTTGGTCCCATAGGACCATGGTCTCTAGGACGCCATTAAAACCATTCATTCATTCATCGACCGAGCTTAATAAGATAATTAGTATTATTTGGGCAATTAAGATTGATAAGGTTGGGATGAGAGTACAACGTCGATGGGCAGAATGGTAGGGTAAATTGGAGGCCTAGCTGTTCAAGTTATGTCTCTTAAACAAAGTTAGTTTTCCAAAGCATCATAACTCAACCATCGAAATAAATTTTACTTTGGAGATCTCACATAATCAACCGCTATTCGTGCAAAATAATTGATAGGCTATATCTTGTCTGTATGAACCTATTTGCCATAAAAGCATGCAGTAAATCTAATCACTGTGTTGGGAATTGAGCTTTTATTTTTAATATATTGAGCTGGGGTGTAGTATCGACAAGTCATCAATGATGGAACAACTCAACATCCTTTCTCTATGCAAATCATCTAGGCCAACCTGGGCTCCTTTGGTTCTTTAGTTAAGTGGATGAGAGGCAACAATTCTATTTGTTTGAATTTATGGTAATTA
>VDFB02366964.1:0-45055 GCA_007258455.2 Sequoia sempervirens | reverse complement strand
CTCCCTCTCTAGAATACTCAATGCACAGGAAATGACTTCAGGAGTGATTCTCACAATGACAGACCCGTCTGCAACTCTATTCTCCTAAGTATCTGGAATGTAGCCCCTCGTGCACACAATCACCAGGTCGACACTTTGCATGGCTTCAAGAAAACCTCTTGCACACGCCAAACCACTTTGCAAAATTTTCTCTCCTAGTGGTGTTCTACTATCTTGCTCTAGGCACACCCAAAACTCCTCCAGATTGAGATGCCCAATTTCAGTATCCCTCACTTCAAACTAGTGATTTTGAATTCCACTCTGCATGAGCACAATTATGCGAAGGAAGTAAGCTTGTACTTTGAGAAGTATTAGCAGGGAATAAGAGTGCAGGCTAAATGACTTAACGAATACTTCACCACCCATCTTATGTCATTAATTGATAGGACATGCAATTAATGCGGCATTCAATTTCATTCCTTGAAAAGATAGCCTTTAAACCTGTATGGTTTTTGAAAATCCTGAAAAGAAAACTCAAGGTTAGTCCGTTCATATCATTTAATGAGCTGGCGGCATATTGAAAACCATGAAAAGTCCATAATGTTGCGTGGTCGCAAAAACTTGGAACCTTAAGTCAGGAGTTTTGAAGTTTTGAAAACCTCCAACTCACCGAATTCAAAGACAACCAACGAAGGCTTGCAACTCAACAAAGGGAACCAAGTCGGACGATCAGGAAGTTTTGAAAATTTGGAACTCTATGACAAGGTTATGAAACTCAAAGGACTAGCGACCAAGGTTAGGAAAAACACACAACCCGTGACTTTGAGCAATTGTCAAAAGGAATAAACAACAAGGCATTGAAAATGAATGAAGTAAAAGACCCAAAAGGCCTAAGGACGAGAATTTTAAAATTATTGATACTAGTTTAGAAGTTATGGATAACATTGGCTCCGAATGGGGACAAGGACTAATAGGACACAGAGAATCCAGAAAAACCCTGGCACTGAGCCTTATTCATGGGCAACAGAGACAAAGCAAAAAAAACCAAACAAAACATAAACCAAAAGACTATGTACAAGGGAAAACCCAAGAGGAACTTCAATCAAATGGCTTCAAATATTTCCCATTGTAGGAAAGAGGTAGAGCGGTACCATCTGGATAAGCCAACAAAAAATTATTGTCACCAATTATTTGTCTAATTTGAAAAGGCCCCTTCCAGAAAGAATCAAAATTTTTGTACGCTCCCTTTGGCTCCCTTCTCCTATCCCAGAGAAGAACAAAATCACCAACTGAAAAACTTATTTTCCTAGCCTTTATGTCAAAAATTCTCTTCACCATCTGCTGATGTATTGCAATTTTATCTACCACTATGTCTCTTTGTTCTTCCAACTTGTTCAGGTACATAACCCGCTTTTCAATTGCAGACTAAAATTGTTCATCTTCTATGGATTTCTATAGATTGAGTGTTGAAATCTCCAGAGGTGTTGGAAAAGTGCTATCAATTCCATATACAAGTTGAAAGGGGGACATACCAATAACTCTTTTACATGTTACCCTATTGGCCCACAAAGCATCGTACAACTTCTTATGCCATCCCCTTTGATTTTCATCTACCAGTTTTTTGATAATAGAAATCAATTTTTTATTACTAAACTTAGCCTGTCCATTTCCTTGTGGATAATAATCAAATGAATGTGCTAGGCTAATACCATAATCATAATAGAAAAAAGTAATTTCAACAAATGAAAAAGAACTGGCATTATCAACAATAATCTTTTTGGGAACACCGAATCTCACCAAAATATTTTCCTTCAAGAAGTTACACACCACCTCACCACCTCTAAAGAATTATGCTTCACTAGAATAGCCTCTACCCATTTGGTAAAGTAATATGTAGCGGTTAAGATGTGCGTGTTTCCAACACTAGAGTTGGGATTAATCAGACCAATAAAATCTAGGCCCCATTGTTGGAAGGGTTCATCTATTACCACAGGCTTCAAAGGCAGGCTACAAGATGAGGTATGTCGGTAAACATTGAACACTTTTCACATTTTGACACCCATTCATAAGCATCCTTGAACATTCCTAGGCAATGAAATCTTTGGCACATAGTTTTGAAAGTTGTTACAGAAGCTGAAAAATGACCACCACATGCTTCATTATGAAAAAATTCTAACAACCTCTTCTATTTCTCTTTATCAACACACCTCAGAAAAGTCCCATCCACACCTTTCTTATATAAATTTCCTTCCCAAAGGACATATTTACTAGCTTTAAGCTTTAAATTCCTTTTTTCTTTGGATGACATATGTGATGGGAAATCACCATAGGTTAAGAAATATGAAATGCCATAAAACCATTCATTTGTTGTGTTGGTGAAAATAACTAAAGGAAAATGTTCCTCTTTAGTGATTTTAGTTTCTGCAATCATTTTTCGTTAAACCATTTCCCATAACTAGGTTAGTGGGTTTAATGTCCACATCATATTCTTACACCTTCGACATCCAAGACCCCCTTTTATTACATCCAATCTCCTATTGGGAGAGGATACTCTTCACAATGGTTTCAGGAATGAAAACAGTTGTCTGAGAATGCAAAATATAAAATCTAAAAATTTTCAAAGCCTTTACAATGGCATATGCATTCTTTTCAAGTGGAGAATACTTAAGTTCAAACTTCTTAAGAGGATTACTCATAAAAGAAATGGGAGCTTCAATACCTTCCTCATTTTTTTGCAACAAAATGGTTGATAGAGTATGTTTTGATGCATAATTGTATATGATAAAATCTTTTGTAAAGTCTAGATTTACCAAGGTTGGTGCACTTGCAATAGCTGCTTTTATGTCTTCAAATAATTGTTTCCCTTCAACACTCCACTTGAAAACGGAATAATTTTTCATCATGTTAGAGATAGGCTTTGTCAACTCAAGGAAATTAGGTACAAACCTTCTCAAAAAAATTAATTGGCCAAAGAAAGACCCAGTGTCATCTTTATTTGCTAGCAAACTCAACTACATGATGGCTTTCACTCTCTTAAGGTCTATCTTAATCCCATCCTTTGAAACAATATGATATAAGAGCTTCCCTTCGGTTATAGCAAAGATGGACTTCTTAGGATTTAAAGATATTCCTTCTTCCCTACAACACTGCAATACTACTTCAAGGTTGTGGACACTAAAATTGTACTCCCTTCTTGGAGATAGTACAATTTGTGGTCTAATTTGGTCCTATTTTAGGTATCATTAAATTTATCACCCTTTAAAACAACATTTATAGGCCCCTAAGAGTCATTATTTTGGACCTTAAGGCTTATTCCACTCACAAATCATACAAATGCCAAAAAATAACATTCCAAATATTCAAATTCTAGAAAACCCACCTCAAAAACCTCTGGTGGGACTAAGTTGCCCATTGTGGTGACTTAGTCCCTTTTGGGGGATTTTTCAATTTTGAGCGGGAAAATCACCGACTTAATTCAAATTTTCGATGGATGTCAGCCTGTGAAGTCAAAATAATGAATAATTAGGTCCGAATGCCTATAAATATATGTTTTTAGGTCATTTTTCACAACATTTTTGTCATTTCAACAAACAAATTCAAGAGTCAAGTGTTGAGTATCTTTCACAAGAACATTTATTAGTCTATCTATAGCAAAGTTGAAGCTTTAGGGTAGCAAGCTAGGGTTTTTGCAGATCTTCAAGCTCACTTTTTGTCCAAGATATTGCATTTTCAAGGGTTGATCATGGATGTCTATAGAGAATCATGGAGAAATATAGGTTGAGGAGATGCAACTAGCCATCAAATCAAGCCTAAGGACTTGTTTTCGAAGTGATTCCATCTTCCATTTTCTCTCTATTTTCATCTTAAGGAAGGTTTGCATGTTATTAAGATTCATTTCTAATGTGATTTAGGGTCTCTTGGAATGAGTCTTGAATCATTCTAGTTTCATTTATGCATCTTATTCTTGCATGTTAGAATAGGGTTGCATCTTACTTCATATTTCCTAGTCTTAGACACACTTAAGGCTAGGGTTTTATGCAAATTTCGTTATCTCTTTTAAGGTTTAAATACCAACTAGGTGTTTGACCAAGGAAAACCCCCATCATAAACCAAATTATATTTTGTTTGCAGGTATTTTCACATATTCGGATCCGGATTTCAATAGGAGAACAAAGTGCAAACTGAGGGCTTCCGTTTCCACTTTCAAATTTTTAGAAAAGCCAAAGCTGACTAAGTTGCCAACAGTGGTGGCTTGGTCCCACTGCACATTTTTTTTAGAATTTTCTATAGATTTGGATACCCATTTGGTTGAAATGGGCTCCGAAGCAGTTTACTAGATCTGGGACTAAGTCATCCAGCTTGGGGTAAGTGTTCCAGTTGGCTAGAAAATCAAATTTTCCAGAATTTCAGAGACATTTCCAATCTTCATTCCAACCTTTGTCAGTTTCTAGGTGCACTCTTTCTATTTGGCTTCTTTATCTTGTTTTATATTGCATTCAATTTATCTTTTTGCATATCACAACGTGTTTTCAAACATTCTACATTTTATTAGTTTTGCATTAGTAATCAATATCTTTTATCAGTTTATTGCATCTAGGAAATTATATTTAGGAATATTTGATTCATACTTGCATTAGTCTTGAGTGGGGACATTGCAAATTTTGTCCTACCTCTCTCCTTTTAGGTGAAAAACCCTAGAAGTGTTAGAGAGTCTTGTGGTGCCAAAATCTTAGTCCACATTTTGGTGAACCTAACTTTAGAAAATTTTACTTTTGATTTCAAGTGCATTTACATCCTAGGTAGGAATAGCTTGCATCAACATTGCATTAGGTTTTGCATTGTTTTGCATTCTAGGGTTTTCAAATTTGTATTAGTGAAAAGCTCATTTAAGCTTGCATTATTGCAACTTATTTCCTAAACCAATAGTAGAATTTTGCATCTGCACTTTAGATTTGCATTGTACAGTATAGAGCACATAAGCATCCAACAAAAAATTCAGAAAAACTTAAAAATACCCCTACTTGGACTAATTCACCACCCTGGGCAACTTAGTCCCAATACATATTTTGCATCAGCATTTTTAAAATTCAGTTTCTAGTTTCTTAAGTTACTTTTTTGTTTTAGTTCAATTATCTTATGTTACATTCAAATCATTAGCATTAGCATCATTCACTCTAATGGCAATTATGGATAGCATTATATTTTTACAATTTTCATTTTTAGCATTAGTTCCTAGTTCATTTAGATCAGATTCATTAGAAAATGCAAAAAAAAACTCGAAACATCAAATGAAACAATAAAAACTATGCTTCACTTTAGGAAAAATATATTATCCAAACCTTTTAGTAGTGATGACTTCAATAAGTAAAATGGAGCTCTACAGGGCTTCCTCTCACTAAGTTCATCCACTAATACTTGTGATGACAAACCCAACCCAACCAATGATAACTTACTTCCTAAACCCTTTAGTAGTGATGACTTTGACATGTTAGATGAAGCCCTTCAGGACTTCATCTCACAAAATCCATCCACTAAGGTTTGTTGTGAGAAACCTAAAACAAAATATGTCAATGTAATTCAACCTCAACTTGTTCTTTACCCACCTTCACATAGACATCAACCTCCACCTAAACTCGAGTTTAACCTTTACCCGCCTAAGCATGATATTGTTGCACATACACATAACACTAGAAATAATCCGCAACCACATCAACCAACCCCAACCTCCTTACCTTTTCCAAATCCTATACTACCTAGTGCTCCTCTATTCACTCCACATATGACGGAGTATGATCTTGTTGAGAAACTTAAGAACACTCCTACAAAGATATCCCTTTGGGACCTTCTTCAAAATTCACCAAACTATCACTCTATGCTTCAAACAACATTGTAACAAATAGTTGTTCCTCCTTGTACAAATACAAATGATGTGGTGGCTCTAATACAAGGAATGAATATAGTTAATGTAGACATTACCTTCCATCAACACGAGCTCCCTCCATTAGAATTAAGGAAACAAAATGAGGCCTTTATGATAATCACTCAATTCAATAGAATAGGTATCAAAAGGACCCTTGTTGACAATGACTATGCCCTTAATGTGTGTAGTGTAAAGCTCTTAGATAGATTACGTGTGGATAAATCTCAAATCAAACCTGACTCCTTATCTATTAGAGGATTTGAAAATATCAAAAAGCAACCGCTCAGTGTAATTACTTTACCTATTATAGTCGAAATGGCTACTTTGCAAACTCCTATTCATGTCATGCCCTATGATCTTTCATACAATCTTCTTTGGGCAATTTCGATTCACGAGATGCATGCAAAATGCTCAACCCCTTCATCTAATAATGGAAATATGCCAGTAATGCAAATTTTTATCAAGTTGAAACAGGACCCTTAAAAAGTTGCTTACAATTGAAAAAAAAAGGAACAAATGTCCCTTCTTTTAACATTATTTTCATTCAAACATTCCTCTACAAGCAGGAACCCCTGAGGACCAAAAGAAGAAAGCAAACTCATGGTCTGGGAATTGGTAGGTATTTTGATTGGGATCATGAATTCAAGACCTTCATCGCAGGGCCAAATAACCATAAAAAAGTGAGTGATGAAACAAGAACAAACTACTCTGCCGTCACTTTAATTCAAAAGAATCTTCCCAAGCATCTACCTCCTGAATTCACTTTAAAGAAAATATGTCAAATTTTGGGATGAGAGCATCGACAACATCCACCCAAACTCCAAAGGAAATGGAAAGAATCTCTATGGGAGCACTCAAGGGAGCTTGGTGAATTAAATTGGGATGTTAAATAAAGTGATGTGGAAAACATGAACAAGGCATTCAAGTTCCTATATAACCTAATACACAAGAGACAAAGATTGGTTTGGGATATTCCTTTTCTAAGATAACAAAAACAACTCAATGACCATTGCTCAACATCAATACCATTGCATGTAAACCAAGAACCAATCTCACACTAAAGTATCTTGAATTACTTGATATAGATTTACCACCATCATGGGAGTACTTTTAAAATGATGAAGCTTTGAAACAAATGTTAGGTGCTTCTAATAAGACATCTTTTTCCAAGACAAAAGTTACTTGTGCTATGATAAGTACCAAGCAAAAATATATTGATACAAATGAAATAGACACAAGCATGGAACCATATGATCTTGAATTCCCCCTAAGTCGTGTAACTCCCTAGGGGAAGGCTAAATTGATATGTACCAATGCGCGAATACGTTGGTGCGCGGCCACAAGATTGCAGCCTTTGATTAATAAAGAACAAGAGGAGACTGCAACCCTACTTCATGACTTTCCTAAAATTTTTGCGGAAGACTATTCAAACGCCGTGAATAGATCCAAAGCTAACAGTCAACATTGTCCCGGCTGGAAAATGCTAAGCCCTCGCTCGGCCAAAAAGATATGAAAGATGAACCCCAAAGATAGCCTTCCTTCTTACAGTGCTGAGAGAGCTTGAAAACTCCTTATTTTATTGCTCTCAATTGACCTGACATTATTCTCCTTCAACATCTCAAACATTTTAGTTTCTAAACCTAATAATCGCGTGGATAGATTGCCGGCGATTTTTGTGACTTGAATAAAGCCTCCTTAAAGTTGATGATTTTAATTTCCTAATATTGACATGACAATGGATTCAAATGTGGTACATGCTTTGTTGTCATTCATGGATAGATTCTCGCTATAATTCAAATAACCAAGATCAATATAAGACATCATTTATGATCTATGTAAAACATTTAAGTTGGTTATTATGCCTTTGATTAAAAGAATGAGTATGAATTTCTATCGAGTACCATGATATTTCATGATTACATACATAAAATATTGGAATATTATGTTAATGGCATCCTAGCCAAATCCTTAATGTGACATGACAATGTGAGTGTCCTTCGGAAGATCTTTGAACAGATGCGTAAATACAACATGAGGCTAAATCTAAAAAAGTGTGTCTTTGGAGTAGATAGTGGATAAATTTTAGGGTTTATCATATCTCATAGAGGCATTGAGGTTGACATAAAGAAAATTGATGCTATAATAAACATGCCACCTCCTAAAAACATTTCTCAATTGTGCACGTTACAAGGAAGAATTCAACACATCTGTCATTTTGTCACATCCTTAGCTGATCGAAAGTTACCTTTCACACATCTCCTCAAAAGGGATGTGCATTTTGATTGGAATGAGGACTATAAACAGGCCTTTGAGAGTTTGAAGTAATACCTTGCAACTCTGCCCTTTTTGCAAACCGCTATACCAAACAAATTGTTCATCCTTATATAGTCGCATCCGCCCATGCTCTTGTAGCATTGTTGGATCAACAAGATGACAATGGTAAAGAAAATCCTATTTATTACATTAGTCAAACTTTAATAGACTATGAAACACGATACACACCAATTAAAAAACAATTTTTGGCTCTTGTATTCACTACCAGTAAGTTGCGACACTATTTACTAAACGTGGAAATACAAGTAATGACAAAATTTGATCCTCTCAAACATCGTTTTAATAAAATAGACTTATCAGGACGTTTAGCTAAATGGGTAATGTTGTTGACTAAGTTTGACCTTAATTTTGTTTCACAAAAATAAATCAAAGGCCAAGCCTTGACCAACAATTTAGCTTATGCTCCTCCTCTTGTACAACCTAGCAATGACTCTTTTCCTAATGACATTTTGTTGACAATAGAAGTTCCTACATGGGAATTATATTTTGATGGATCCAAGTGTATAACAAGATCTAGCATTGGGGTTATATTAATTCCACCTGTAGGAAATCCTATTCCCTTGTCATGTCAATTAAATTTCTTATGTACGAATAACACATCTTAGTATGAGGCATTAATTGTTGGATTGTGTGTTGCTTTGATCATGAGTGTCAAATATATTAAGATATTTGGTGACTCACAATTAGTAATTAAACAAATAAATGGAACATATCGAGCAAATCATGACAAATTATCCAAATACAAGGATCTTATCATGCACTTGTTAGAGAAGTTTGAGATATTTACCATTGATAACATCCCATGAAAAGATAATCGACTTGTGGATGCAATGGCAAGTGCAACCTCTCTTATATCCCCTCACAACCTTCAAAATATTTTACATTCACTATTCACCCAATCATGAAACCTTCAATCGACAATAAAATGGAATAATTTTTAATGACAAATGAGGAAAACTCGAGTGAATGGTATGATAGATTATTTAACTATTTTAAAAGTGGTACCTTTCCTAAGCCAACTAAAAACCTTTGTGCTTGTTTATGAAATATTGCATCTAAATATATAATTCTTGTTGATGTGCAGTATCGGAGGTTGTTCCATGGTCTCTTAGATATTTAAAAAATCTGAGATACCTATAGCACTTCACCAAGCCCATGAAGGTGCTTGTGGTGGAAATTTTGGAGGAAAAACATTGGCTCAAAAACTTATTTGTATTGGGTACTATTGGCAAAACATGGAACATGATTATTTTGATTATGTTCAAAAATTTCATAAATTTCAGGAACATAGCAATTTGAATCATTCCCTTGCTAGTGAAATTCAAACTCAAGTTCTGATATGGCCCTTTGTGGCTTTGGGGATTAGACATTATAGGAAAAATATCACCCCCTTCTTTCGGTAGACATACCTTTATCATCACTGCAACTGATTACTTCATAAAATGGGTGGAGGCCATTCCTCTTTGATCTACAATAATTGAGGTAATATGTCATTTCATCCTAGAACACATTATTGCTCACTTTAGACTCCCTTCCGCATTAGTCTCTAATATTGGTACATCATTTAAGAATAATGATGTGAAGAAATTCTTGGAGACCTTTAATATCCAACATCATTTTTTGACACCTTATTACCCACAATCTAATGGTCAAATTGAATCAACTAATAAAGTCCTTGAACAAATTTTGAAGAAAACTGTTAATAAACATCATAGGGATTGGCACACACAATTACACTATACGTTTTGGGCTTATCACACAAGTATTTGATCTTCCACAGGGACCAAACCTTACAATCTTGTCTATGGCAGTGAAGCAATAATACCCTTGGAGTTAGAGATTCTCATGCTAAGAATCACTCTTCAAGAACTTATTGATGATAGACACTATAAAGAGAAAATATTACACCAACTTGAGATGCTCGATGAACAATGCATTAACACTCTTGAACATCTTCAAGCTTATTGCAAAATGAAACAACACTATTACAATCTCAATGTTATCCCTCACACATTCAACAAAGGGGATTTAGTCATATCTGAAAATCAATGCAATGCCAATGCCGACCCAAATGAAAGAGGAAAATTTAGTCCTAATTGGTTAGGACCATACATAGTCAAAAAAAACTTTGGGTCTGGTGTGTATGTCTTAGCATAAGTTGATGGCACACCACTTAAGGAACCTATCAATGCCACACATTTACAATGGTATTATGTCTAATCCCTTTGAATAGTATGAATGATAAAGTAGTGTTGTTAAATCTATTGGGTCATATCCAATATGCTTTCACATTGCTTCATTCTTGAAAAACAATTGTGTGTATGTCTTGAGCACTAAAGTGATTATTTAATTTATTTTTATAATTACTTTAGGTTTCATACCATTCAAATTCATCTTATGTGTTATGATATGTTAGATCATTAATACATTTAATTTAGCATAACATACTTAATCACCATGTCGTATCTAAAAGAAATTGTAATAGGTTTTCATTCTAGATCACATAAGCTTTGTCAAATCATGAAAACATTAATTAAGTAATCTTCCAAAGGTTATCTAATTAATCATATTTCCATTTAACATTCCACACCTAAAGACAAGTAATAAAACATCAAATGCTCACATATATATATATATCAAAAAAAAAAAGTGTACATGTCATCAAAATATACAATATCACTGAGGTTTGTGGGTACCAGACCCCTCAAGATCTGGTACTCGTGTTGATCTGGCAGCAGGATGTCAGGAGACAGTCATATGTGATCGTGATCATGATTCATTGAATCTGAGTGCAAACTCTAAGCCCCATATCTGTCCTAAGGCCTCTTGATGTTCCCCTACTATCTGATCCCTCTCCGCCTATAGCCATGCTACCTGTGCCTCTAGTCTCTCAACCTTTGTTGGGGTCCAAGATGACTGTGCCTCTGCTACAATCTCGGCTTGGTGGACTCATCTCCTCAGACTCTCATATGTTGCTCGTAATATCACAAATGGCCTAAGTGACTCTGGGTCCTCATCCACAATGGGTGGGGGCACATAATCTGAGTCCATCTCCTCCTCATTAATAGATGTTGGCACTATCTTTGTAGCTACTTGACGATAGAGATCCCACCAATCTCTGGTAGCTCCTGCAAGGTAGAAATAATCCACAATCAGTACACATCATGATATATATATATATATATACATATAAAACGTTACACAAAAGCACAAAGAACATGCATAAATACAATATCATCACCTACATCTCCAATAGGCTGAGAAACATCAACCTCATCCTATGCAGGGGGCATGGAAGATGTGCTAGCCTCTCCATGACTATGAGTACTAATGCCTGTTGCAGCCGCTACTCATGATCTAGTCATACAAATGGGCGAGGGATCTCCCCACTCATGTTGATCCTTAGCTACTGCCTCGTAATCCTCACTCGGGAGTGGATCCTCCTCCTAGTCCTCCTCATCCTCATCCTCCTCCCCTCTGTCTTGGCCATCATAGTCAAGATCTGCATCCTCATCGTAATCCTCATCAATGACATTGGTAAATATGTTTGCACCTCTGTACCGTGTCTCCTCGGCCATGTTCTCTCTATCATCTCCCTCATTTGGTAATGGTCATGCATCTCCTATAGGCTCATCAATCGGATATACAAGAGTTGGTCATGCTACTATCCACCACTCCTCATAATCCCATGTGGCATCGATGTTGTCCGCGTCAGAGATTGGACGCTAATTGTGATCCGAGTACTTAGAGTCGCTCTTGAAAAAATGGTCTAAAGTGATCCATACTGTATCACTTGGTCTTCGAGCACTCTGCACTAACCTCCTAAAAAATGGTCATGCCCTAGGTTGTCTCTGAATCAATCCAAACTGCCACATGACTCGATCGTAGTAGAAGGGACATACTACGTGATCATTTTGGCCAACCAAAAATATGTCTAACAGTAATCTCCTCAACTCCCTTGTGTGATCTAGCCACTAAAGTGTTAGCTGATAAGGTCTCCACAAGATCTTGTCCTCCTCCAGTCGTTCAAATCTAACTCTCCAAAAATGTAAATCCCCGTATTGCCACAACTGTTGAAGAGGATAGCCAAAGGCCCGAGGATAACCCACTATGGTAGGTCTGGTACATGTGATATGCTCAAGGCACCAAACCTAGAGAAGTGTGTAGTGTACCATACTTTCCACCTCCCAAAAAATAAACTGACCAAGATCATAGTATAAATGTGCTAGGATACAACACCCCTAGGCGTATATTGTCTTGTGCTCTACCATCTCACATACTAGGTGTACTATTCCTCCCTCTAGGCATGTTTCCCACCCATCTAGGATGAGTACTAGTGCCACTATGTGCATCATGATCTGTCTCACAACTAGGGCTCATGAATATAGTAGCATCGCCAGATCGATCCGCCCTCTCACGCGCTCATCGTGCATTGGCCCATCTAGACAATATTGTATATCGGCCTTCTGCTTGTAAAATGTGTGATCTCTTTGGAAGTGTATCTTCTCTCCTCGAATAGGAACTCAAAGGATACAGTGGATGTCATCTAGAGTAATCTTCATCTCACTAGTCGGAAGGTGGAATGTACACATGTCTGGATCCTAGTGCTCACATAGCACCATCAACATAGCATCATAGTACCTCATGGGGGGCATGAGGTATGCCTAGTAAATACCCATATCCTACAGGTGCTTTGTGTCCTTTGTTGTAAGTGCAGGGCTAAATCTCTCAGAAAACTTAGCTGCCTCCCCTCTAGACGTTGACGGGAACAGGTGGGTACCTATCAAAAACACAAAAAAATGCTCTATAAACCATCTAACATATTTAATTTTTACTTTATTCATCATGCAAGTGTACTAAAGTTATTCTAGTGTGCTTTCCTAATGGCCCTAGACACTTTAGAACCCTTTTGGGACACTTCACGAAGAAATGGGACACTTTGCAAAAAGTGGGACACTTTGTGAACAAATGGGACACTTCACAAAAAAAGGGGACACTTTGCAAAAAAAATTTCCAAGATCCTAAATTAACCTATAAATGCATAAAAATCATTAAATAACTACAGTCACAAAACACATGTAGCAAAATCGACTCACCTTATGATGATGCTCACTGCGTGCCACCTAGTCCCGTAGCACATCTAGTCTCACAGGTTCGTAGCCCTGTCCACTCGGCATCTTTCACTATTCTCTCATCATTCTCAAGCTACAAGAAGGTAAAATGACAAAGTAAGTGACAAATTACTTCACTTTTAACTCTTTTAACTCTTTTCACTCTTTTGTATGAAATTGGGGTTTTTACTATCTTAAGAGTTATTAAAGTACTTTTTATTCAAAACAACATAATTGGTGCTAGAGAACTTTTTTTTTGATGATGTTTGATGCATTGGAATCATGATTCCACACCCGACATCATCAACTATCCATTGTTATGTGGCATGGAACTTGGAAATGCCCTACGATGAGATTTGTCTTATTCAATGTGGCTAGACTACTACCTTGTTTCCACCTCTATAAAGCAAGCAGAATCAAGGGGGCATACATCTACCCTCGAATTTGATTTCTAGAACTTAGATAAAATTATTTTTGGACAACTAAAAAATTCATGTTACAGGATTTGGTTCCTAATGTTGTGGTTTTGTAGATAACTACACGAGGGCTTCATTCTCCCATCTTTTGAACGAATATTATTTATGAAATAAAATGCACTGTTTAGAGTCCTTTAGCTTACATATGCACATAGATTCATATGGGTGCTAAAGTGGGGGATAAATGTGGACACTGAAATTGTACTCCCTTCTTGGAGATAGTACAGTTTGTGGTCTAATTTGGTCCTATTTTAGGTACCCTTGCATTAATCACCCTTTAAAACAACATTTATAAGCCCCTAAGACTCTTTATTTTGGACCTTAAAGCTTATTGCACTCACAAATCATACGAATCCTAACAAATAACATTCAAATTATTCAAATTCTAGAAAACCCACCTTAAAAACCTTTGGTGGGACTAAGTCACCCATAGTGGTGACTTAGTCTCTTTCGGGGGATTTTTCAATTTTGATTGGGAAAATCACATACTTAATTCAAATTTCCGATGGATGTCAGCCTGTGGAGTCAAAATAATGAATAATTAGGTCTGAATGCCTATAAATATATGTTTTTAGGTCATTTTTCACAACATTTTAGTCATTTCAACAAACAAATTCAAGAGTCAAGTGTTGAGTATCTTTCACAAGAATATTTATTAGTCTATCTACAACAAAGTTGAAGCTTTAGGGTAGCAAGCTAGGGTGTTTTCAAATCTTCAAGCTCACTTTTTTTCCAAGATATTGCATTATCAAGGGTTGATCATGGATGCCTATAGAGAATCATGGAGAAATCTAGGTTGAGGAGATGCAACTAGCCATCAAATCAAGCCTAAGGACTTGTTTTCAAAGTGATTCCATCTTCCACTTTCTCTCTATTTTCAACCTAAGGAAGGTTTGCATTTGATTAAGATTAATTTCTAATGTGATTTAGGGTCTCTTGGAATGAGTCTTGCATCATTCTAGTTTCATTTATGCATCATATTCTTGCATGTTAGAATAAGGTTGTATCTTACTTCAAATTTCCTAGTCTTAGACACACTTAGGGCTAGGGTTTTATGCAGATTTCATTATCTCTTTCAAGGTTTAATTACCAACTACGGGTTTGACCAAGTAAAACCCCCATTAGAAACCAAATTATATTCTGTTTTGCAAGTATTTTCATAGATTTGGATCTAGATTTTAGTAGGAGAACAAAGTGAAGACTAGGGGCTTCTATTTCCACTTTCAAATTTTTAGAAAAGCCAAAGTGGACTAAGTCACCAATAGTGGTAACTTAGTCCCACTGCACATGTTTTTCAAATTTTTTTGTAGATTTGGATACCCATTTGGCTAAAACGGGCTCTGAAGCAGTTTACCAAATCTGGGACTAAGTCACCCAGCTTAGCATAAGTGTCCCAATTGGCTAGAAAATTAGATTTTCTAGAATTTTAGAGACATCTGCAGTCTTCATTCCAGCCTCTGTCAATTTCCAGGTGCACTCTTTCTATTTAGCTTCTTTATCTTGTTTTATATTACATTCAATTTATCTTTCTACATATCATAGTGTGTTTTCAAACATTCTACATTTTATTAACTTTTTTTATTAGTAATCAATATCTTTTATTAGTTTATTGTATTTAGGAAATTACATTTGGGCATATTTGATTCATACTTTCATTATTCTTGAGTGGGGACATTGCAATTTTTGGCATACCTCTCTCCTTTTAGGTGAAAAACTCTAGAAGTGTTAGAGAGTCTTGTGGTGCCAAAATCTTTGTCCACAAAGGTCATGCAAATGATCAGCTCTCTTTTTAGAAAAATCAATTAAGTCATCCAAATAAATCACAATGATTTTATTTCTTAGATCACCAAAGGACAAGTCCATATCTCTTTGAAAGTTTCCCCTGCATTTATAAGACCAAATGGCATTCTATTATATAAGCAAAGACACCAATGGGGCTAGTGAATGTTGTTTTATGTTGATACTCTTGTAGACATGTAAAATATACTGATTGATATCGTGCATTTGATCCTGACTTACTAACATCATTTCTTCCTGAATCATCCTTCAATCTAACCGTTTAATCAAATTCCCCTATCTGATTAAATTCATCAACTTTCATCCCTTAATCGAATAAATCATTTTATCTGATTAAGTCAATTCCTTCTGTTAATTAAATCAATCCATCTAATCTAATTATCCATATTTAATTAAATAATCAATTTATTTGATTAAATCTCTAAAGTCCATCCATTAAATTAAATAAATTAAAACCTTATTTTTTAAAATCTAACACCATCCCTTTTAATTAAATAAATCAAAATCTTTATTTAATTAGCCTCTTATCATATTCCTCTCTTATTTGATTTAAATAAATCCATAAATCTAAGTCAAATAGGTCTCATCATCTAATCTCCTGTTAAATTAATTAACCTTTGATTAATTTAACCCCATTCCATGCCACATCCTCTAGATAATGCAAGTTGCACATGAAAATAGATTTAATTCATTTATTAAAACCCAATTTTCCTCACAATGCATCTTTTGGAATATTCTCTCAATTTGAATTCAAAAATTCCAAGTCAACATGTACATCCAACAAGGCATTTAAAACCTCTTACATGTCCTTTTGCCTTGAGCCAAGTGGCATTTATTGTATTTTCCCTTCCCTCTTACATGTCATTTCAACAAATTTGAATTTCAAATATTGGCATTTATTGGCACAAACCCCAAATCTTGCACATGTCCATCATCCATTCATAGCTTGACAAGTGGCACCATATCATTGGATGAATGTTAGTCCCACATTTCTCAAATTTGGGAATTCATCCATCTTTAAATCCTATAAATGAAGAGCTCCTCTCCTCATTTTATCATCCACAATCCAAGCAAAGTTACCATGCTAAAATACTTAGCCATATCCATTCATCAATCTTGAGTTCTTAGCTAGGTTATTGCAGATTTTAGCTTTGGAGCTCTCACCATTCATCACCAAAAAGTGGATCAATCCCCTCAACATTCAAAGCTTGCATCATAGGAATTGGGAAAGGGCCAATTTTCACATCAAATTGGCACCAATTTCCCCATGGGATCAAGAGTTTGTTTTTCGAATTAGGATTTTATCTTGTTTTGTTATTTGCATTGTGTTCTTCAATATTTTCTTCCTAATTTGAGTTTGTAAATGGATTTCATGGGGAATCGTTGTTTTGGCTTTCATTTCATGGTTTAACTTGTTTATTCTCTTTGTTTTGCAGGTACTAGGAGAAGGGTTCGCACATTTGGTGCTAGAAGGAGGGCCTGGCATCATTATTTCTAACAATTTCTTGAAATTTTCGTGTTTTCTTGACACACATGAAATTCCAATGCGGGCTTGTCAGCGTTGCTGTTTTAGCACCGCGGGCTTGTCAGCGTCGCTATTTTAGCACCGCGGGCTCATCAGCGTTGCTGGACTCATCCCACCAAGAAAATTCAAATTCTTAATTCCACCGCTGGACTCGTCGATCTGCAAAAGTTTTCAAAGAAATCTTAAACTCCGAAGCTTTCAAAAACTCTGACGCTGGGCGAAATTGTGATGCAATCGAGCTCTTTGTCCTGACACAAAGTGTTGCTTGCCAGTCAGTGGTGCTGTGAAAGCAACGCTAGGAGAACAAACAATGACGCCTTCACGAGTTGCAATGCTAGGAGACAGTAAAAGAGGGAATTTAATTTTTAGCACGTGCTTTTAATTTATGATTACTTCTTCCTTTGTTTTCTATTTTTTTAATTCTTGTGTTTTTCCAGAATCTGACTGTTTTCTTCTTTGTAGGTTGGAAATTGAGAACAAAGGAAGGAGGAGCATGGTGATGATACTTTTTCCTATCAAAGTGTTTTTTAACACTTAAGTGTTTTTTAACACTTCTCTAAAAATTTGTCATCTTCTTCTTTCTTAGAACACTAGCTTTCATTTGGGTTTAAAAAGAGTTCTTTTTGTTTATTTCTTGCAAAAGGATTAAAAAGAATCTTAGGATCAAAAACTTACTAGATTTTGTTTATGGGATTAATAAATTGAACAAATGTCTTTCACTTGTGATTTGGTGCTCTAAAATGAACTCACATATTGCTTTGTGGATCTAAAAAGAACAAGTGTTGTTTTGTTGTTGTGAGGGCTTACTTAGACTAAAGCTATTGAAAAAGGACGTATGCGCTTCTCTCGCGCTTTATAGCTATCTTGAGAATCAAAAGGTATTTTTCATGACTTTGGGATGAGATAAAGCAATCACCTCCACTCTTCGATTTGGGCTTAAAATTGAACAAAATCTTGTGTGAGTGTGAGTGGGGACTTTGTTGCGTATATTCTCTCTCTTTGTTGCATACAAGGATTGATCAAGTTACGAATATTGTTCTTCATTCGCTTTTGTTTATCCTAGAGGGCCTGCCTTGGGGAAATAGTACTCACCCAAGGGAACGACTCAACCGGTAACACTCTAAAGTCAAGAGTATTTCCAGCCGGGATATAAATGTGGATATTGGATGAAACGTCAATATCACGTGGTTGACTCCGACAAGATGGATCTGAAAGGGGACTCTTGCCACGTTGGGTCAACTCCTACGAATAGAAAGTCCTTTCTAAAACCCATGTGCTAGAATTTTCCAAAATCCTTTTATCTATTTGTTGGTGCAAGAACGGTCGTTCTGAAGCCGCCCCACACTTTTACGGTCTTCTAGTAGAAATGGAAAACATGCCATGGGAGTTTCATGGGTATTGATGCTTGGCTGCCCCGTATAAGTGAGTGTCGTGGAGGGGAGCCAGTGGGGTCAAGCATCTAACCATTCGCTAGAGATAAGCGTAGCTGGACTTGTCCAAGTGGGAATCCAACAAATATTGTCTTACACATCCATAGGATTGTACTTATTCTTGGGTGACAAAATGCATTGCTTGATCGAAAACATCTCAAAAACAAACACTTAACATCATCCAAATTTCAAACCCTTTTGGGGACAAATACAATTGACTCAATCCACATGTTATTGCTTTCCCTTGGAATTCACATCCTTAGAGGTTTCTAAACATTGGATTATATCTCAATTTGTCTTCTTAAGTAAACAATAGGAAAACCCTTGCCTTGAGTTCATTGAATTTCCACATAACATATCTTGTGGGGTTTGAAGAAATTAAGACATTGGACATCTTAGTTTGAAAACCTAATTGAAGAAAGTTTTTTTGGTAAAATAAAGGCATTAAGCAAAGCTAAGAAAAATGAACTTTCATATGTGTTGAAGAGTCCAAACCTCAAAAGCAAAAAAATCATTGGTTGGAAATCTGAAAGTAAATGTTCAAAATGAAATCATTTCTTGGTTACAAACGTCATTAGGAAGCATTTGCATGCTCTTCAATACCTAGGTCTAGGAAAATAAAGTGTACCTTTTTAGGTTCATCTTAGGATCAAAACATATCAAAATATCTTTTTTCATCCATCCTCCAAAACATCAAAACAAATTCCATCTCATCATCACCTTTTGAAAAATATTGAAATCATCCTTAATACTAGGCTTTGTGGCAAAATCAAAATCATCAATATCATTGAGACAAAATCCTTGAAAACATTAGCAAAAACACCTTTGACTAGGTATGTGTAGATGCATCCTTTTGCATATACTTAGCCAAAGTCATCAAAATCATCTTGTCTAGCTTAGTGTATGTAGATGAATCCTTCTTCATATGCTTAGTGAAACAAATCATCTTGTTTGAATAGGTGTGGGTAGATGCATCCTTCTCCTCACACATATTCAAAATAATCATCCTTTGAACAAAGCTATCCCTTAGATCATCATCCAACATCTTAGGGTCTTTTTGTTCAAAATCAAAATCAAAATCAAAATCAAAATCAAGGACAAAATCTCAAAAATCCAAAATCCAAAATCAAAATCAAAATCCACAAGTCCTAAAAGCCTAGTATCTCATTCAAGATTTACCAAAAAGCCCCAAAACATTCGCATCATTCATCCTTCACATCATTATCATATCACCACCTTTGATCCTCAAGGCATCCTAAAACATTCTACTTTGGGACATAAAATAGGGATCAATCCAAAGAATCAAGAGATTCATCTCCCATATTCTTGATCCTTCTTTTATGGTTCAAACGAGATCTCAATACAAGAAGAGTATGGAAGCCAACAAAGAAACACCCGCTTCAAGCGATATTATCCAAACAAATGCAGAAATGAATCTAGTTGAATCAAGTAATCCATTGACCCTCTCATCATCGCAAAATCCGCAAGAAGAAAATCAAGGAGAGGACCTCACCTTTAGAATGTCTCACAAGGAAATGACTGAAATGCTACAAAATCCAGACAACCATAGAATCATCAACATCATGATGAGACTTAACCCTTTGTTGTACATGCTTGAACTAGCAAAACAAGGGGCCAAGTTGCCTTCGGATTTTGATGTGAGTACTATAGTGGATACATCATTTCCTCTGATCTCATCCACCATCCCCATTTCATCTACACCTACATCTCAAAACATCATGCAAAACATCCCGCAAATCACAACATCATTTGCTCCAACACAACCCAATGTCAACAAGGGAAGTACATTTCTCAATCCTCTTCAATCACATCCCCTTGTTAATAATCAAAACGTGGACGCAAACACCACATTGGAACAAAACATACCCGAAAACCCATTACACAAAAATGTTCCTCTCACATTCCATCACGATTCATCATCATCATTTTTTCACACAACACCTCAAACACCTCTGCTCACAAATTCACAAGAAGAGGGAAATACGTTCGGAACAGGGGGCATCTTCGACACCACAACATTGTCACGAGGACTCGCACCCCTTACATTTCCACCACTTCCACCATTGCCATTATCATCCGCACCACTTCTTAGTTTAGGGCTTCCCCCTCTACCAAGTATCAATCAAAATGCTATCCCAACCATCAATCAAAGCATCGCACCAAACGCTCAAAATTTGTTGTTGATATCGCAACAACAAATGACAAACACACAAGCAATGGCAACATCATCAAGCACACCCCTAGCATCACAAAGTATGGTCTCTCAAGGAACAATCACATCAATAGCACTATCCAACACCCAAAACATCAACACAACATCATCATCCACCACCATTCCAAATCCACCACCACCAACATTCACCACATCAAACCAATTTGACGCAACATTGCAAGCTACATTTCAAAGAGGATACCAACAAGTGCAGAAACAAAAAGTCGTACACCTAGCTACTCAACAGGCTGCTCAAGCTGCACAAATGGCTCAAGCTACACAAGTAGCATTACAACACAACAAACTCGACGATTATTGCAACAACAACAACAACAACAACAAGCCGTAATTGCGCAAAGCATTACAAGCATAAGGGACCACTCAAAACACAACTTCTATTGCAGCAACAAGCCGCACAAACTGCGTGACCTGGCATGAAGCTCAATATCAAAACCATGATGGCCTGGCTTCAAACAATCCTTGCCAAGCGATGTGATTACGAAGCATATCGACAAGCACTAAAGCAATACCAAGAGCAACAAGAAGTAGCAAAAATGGCAGCCAACAGCAAGCGTTATTGGAACAACGACAAACACAACAACAAGCGTTGTTGGAACAACTAACAAGCACAAATCTAGCACAACAACACCAAGATCAAACAGCAGGGTGTTGTTCATACAAAAGTAGTGGAAACCTACCTGTTCGTGATTCCTTATATACCATCAAACAATGCGTGATGATCCATCGGCTTAATTTGGAAGCGGCCCCTGCTTACCTTCATCCCACCCGGTCCATGAAATGATGTGACAACACAACTGGGTGCTCTGCGCAATAAAGTGCTGGAATGATCAGGTAGAACAACCAGACGCAAGCAGCTTGTGTCCCTATCCATTTGATAGAGACTTAAGTGAAACCATTCCCAAGGGTTGGGATCCCTAATTTGACAGATATCAGGGATAGGCAACCCAGCAGAAGATCACATCGGGGAATTCTAGGTTCATTGCATGGAGGTTGCATATGACCATATACTTATTTGATCACGGTATTTCCTAGGAGTTTGTGAGGAAATGCTATAGAATAGTTCTCTCACCTGCCTTGAGGGCGATAGAACATTTCGAAATTAGGGATGCATTCGTTAGAAACTAACATGTATTGCAATGAATGTTGGTCTTGAAGGAAAGAGCTATAAGCTCTAAGACAAGGAAAGGAATGAATCTTTGCTTCATTCCCTTTCAGCGATGGTGATCCAAGGCCAATCAAAGCAAGTGGAACATGCCAGAAGAACAACAGGCTTGTACTATCATAGCTAACCTTGAAGGCCACTTGGCATTTCATCTCAAGGTTTAGGGCATCACTACATATGATCAGTTGATCCCCAAGGTGCTTAGCATCGAAAGAGCCCTTGTTACTCAACCCACATAATCAACATCATACCACAAACAACAAAACAATATACCATCTAATTACAACGATAAAGCCTCACACATGGAGCGAGGAACAAGAATGTTACTAATGATGGTGTCGTAGATGCCAAGGTGGTCATTAGTGTTCCATGCCAAAATACACCCACACCGCAAAACCAAAATCAACACCAAAACACTCATCACACAACATACCAACCCAACAACAATCCAACCATAAATAACCTCAATGATCAAAGAGGACCACCCCAACGCAAAACTTATCCCAAATGAAAATACGCTATTTTGGGGGAACCACTTGAGGACATAATGAAAAATTTGATTGACGAAAAACTCATCAAGCCTCCTACATCCGAGAATTACCAAGAACCCGACGTCAAACCCCCTTGGTATAACGAGAATAAAATTTGCGAATTTCATAAAATCAAAGGTCATACCACAAAAAATTGCATGAGATTCAAAAATATCATCCAAGATCTCATTGACAAGAAAATTATAAATGTGGAACAACCTACCAGAAATCAGGATCTTAAAATCTACACGAATCTGATGCCGAATCATAGCAACAAAGGGAATAAAAATGATAAAGGGAAGGGTAGTGTAAATCATGTGTACGAAATAGTCGTTGCCTCCCTAAATGAAGACTGCATGGTCATCACCATCAAGGGCACCCATGCCAAAGATTGTGGAGTCACCACAAGAGGCAGCAAAGTCACCATTGCAGGATCATCCCAACCTAATAGAATCCCTTCATCTAGAGTTGTTCCGCATAGCTACAATGTTGTAGAACAACTCAAGAGAACACCAGCACACATCTCCATCATGGAGTTGTTAAAAATATCATCAGCCCATAAGAAGATCCTTGAGGAAGCATTAGCCTCATCCAGCTGTCCCTTAAATCTCGATGCGGACCAATTCCAAGCTATGGTTGGAAATATCATAACACCTAATCTCCTTACATTCTCTGACCAAGATTTCCCCACCCAACCATCTCATAACCGTGCACTTGACTTGGAATCCATTGTAAACAAGAGTAAAATCAAAAGGGTCTTGGTGGATGGAGGTGCAGGTTTGAACATCTATTCTCTCAGCCTCATCAAACAATTGAAAATATTAGAAGATTCCATGCGACAAAGGAAAAGGCATCCCGCGATACAGGAGGCATATGATGACCAAGAAGAGATTGTCTCAAGGAACAATTAAACTCCCTATTCAAGTGGGACCAACGCTCATGGAAACCACACTGTCGGTCCTGGACCTATAGTGCCATACAACATCCTCACGGGGCCCAACTTGGATCCATCGATGGCAGCAACATCAACCTTCCACCAATGTGTGAAATTTACACATAATGGACAAGAGGATTTACCATCCATGGAGATCACAGAAGCGTTTTTCATATTGCAAAATCTTGAAGCAAAGTATTACAAAATCCTCCAAGTGCCAAAAAATGATGAGGGCCCATCCACACCATACATCGACCCCGCCACTCTTGTGTCCACTTCTGCGACAGAGACACCCGCCACGCCCACCATTCCCACCATTTCCAACATCAAGATTATCAGAGCTCATCATCAAGGAGGACGGTTATGGAAGCTACAAGTTCCCCAACAATGCTTTTGTGATAGGAGAGTTACCTCAATCTCCTAGATCACAGGGACGTCCACAAGAAAACCAAGCTTCTACATCACAAACATATCCAGAAAACTATCCCGAATTTGCAAGATGGGGAGACCTTGGCCATAAGGTTATTGAAGCAGATCCATCTCACATGTTGTATCGAGATGAAAGACCGACACCTGAATTACCAATGAATGAAGGGGACCTACAAATGATGCTCACTTAATGGGCCTGAAAGAAATCAAAGGCTTGGGACAAAATGACAATGGGCTTATAATACCTATCATGCCAGAGACGCGACCCATAAAAAATATTGGTCTTGGATGTACCCCTCCGAGAATAACCATACGTGGCCAAAATCCTTCGGTTAGAACGGCTAATGTCTCTCGTCAGCCAATACTAGTACAAGTACACTCACTAATAGTCACAGGTAGAGACACACATAATTTCATAACTGAGCCCTATATTAGTAGTGATGATGAAGATACCATATCTAATCTACCTAGGTTATTCGAAGATACCACCTTGTATATGATTAGCACCCTCTCCTTCGAAACCGATCATCCAAATCATGAGATGCATTTGAGTGTATCCCCAACGATCAAGTATGACCAACTGAGGACCACCGGAGTTCTCGATGCATTCAGCGATGAAGCTCTGGAATTCATGGGATTGAGGGATAACATTCAGGATGGAAGTCATAGGTAGGGTTTATAATGGAGTTGGAAACACACACCTACTATGGGGAAATGATTGAGTCCTAAATAGTCGCAAAAGTGAGAAACTAAGAATCGTATCCAAGTCCTTGAGTGAAAACCACATTGTGGCACTCTCTGACAAGAAAATAGTAAAAAGAAAGGGCGTATCCAATGGTGAAAACCTCTCTGAGGCACCCGAGGATGAAGGATTCAATCTTCCTTAGAGCTATTCATCGGAAGTGTTGGGTCTTGGTGAAAAATTTTAATCCTGTCAACCTAGGAGCGGAGGAGACCCAGCATGCTCCACGTTATCTTGGAATCACTATTATCAAAGGCAAGAACTCTAGCATTCTAAGGGAAAGGAAATAAACTTAGCATGGAGTTATCTTGTTATGCGGGAGCTTGATCCGGAAAAGTGGTTTCATCCTTGGTTATTATTATCTGAGAAACAAAGTCGGTCAAACAAAAACTTCAAAAAATGCATCCTCAAATTTCCCTATTGGTCAAAATGGAACTCAAAAAGTTGTTAGATGTAGGATTTATCTAACCAATTGATTATCCCGAATGGGTGTCAAATTTAGTACCGTTCAAAACACAGCCGAGCCATCAAAATTTGTGCATTATTTTAGAGATTTGAACAAGGCATGTCCCAAGGATGATTTTCCACTTCCCAACTTGTCGACATGATAGTAGATATGATAGCGGGGCATGAGATGCTATCATTAATGGACAGATTTTCAAGATATAATCAGATCATGATAGCGAAAGAAGACCAACACAAGATGGATTTCACTTGTCCATGGGGGACCTACTGCTGGAATATGATGCCATTTGGTCTAAAGAACGCAGGAGCAACCTATCAAAGGGCCATGACACTAATATTCCATGATATGATTCACAAAACAGTTGAAGACTATGTCAATGACATCCTAGCAAAGTCAAGAAAAAGACAAGATCATATAGCAACCCTAAGTGCTATCTTTGATAGATTGGAGGAATACAAAGTTAATTCAAATCCCAGTGTCTTGACATTTTCATCCAGATGGCTACTGGATACATGGTCTCCATGAGGGTGCTCGAGAGGTGGTCAGAGCAAAAGTAAAAGAATCCTAGAGATGGAAGCACCAAAGACATTAAAACAATGAGGCCTCAGGTGGAGCTTCAATCGTCCGATGATTCATACTTTAAACTAGCGGATGAAAAATCCATACTCACCTACTCCCACAAGGGGTAGCATACAAAATGGGATGCAAAATGTGAAGAAGCATTTAACAAAATCAAGGAATATCTACTAATGCCACCAGTGTTAATGCCACCTATCCCAAGAAATCCATTGATCTTATATGTGTTAGCAACAGTAGCAGCCCTTGGAGCTCTTCTTGCTCAACATGATGAAAACGGAACAGAGAGGGCTATCTACTATATCAGTAGATCAATGGTCGGTCATGAACTAAATTACTCATTTATCGAGAAAAAGCTTGCCTCATGATGAGTGTTTGCATCCCAAAAATTGAGACAGTACATGTTGGCACACAAGATAAAGCTCATGTAAAATTGATCCCCTCAAAGTATCTCTTATCCAAGGCAATGCTCAGGCCGGAATGGAAAAATGGTGATGATATTGGCAATTATGACGCCAGTATGTAGAAGGAGAGAAACCATTAAAAGGG
Organism: Sequoia sempervirens; assembly: GCA_007258455.2. Lineage (NCBI taxonomy): Eukaryota > Viridiplantae > Streptophyta > Pinopsida > Cupressales > Cupressaceae > Sequoia > Sequoia sempervirens. Next base: position 18,841 of record VDFB02366964.1, on the reverse strand, counting down.
ACAAGTTGGCCAGATCAACTAGCGAGAAGCACCTATTTACTCACGATCTCTTGTCTAGGAATTCCCGGATCAAGATCCATCTTTAACCTCAATGTAGCGACCATTTGGAAACTATGCTTGATGGTTCATACACCCAACATGGATTAGGAGCTAGTATTTTCTTCATCACCCCACAAGGGGATTGCATACTGAATTCATACAGATTGGCATTTCCTTGCAACAACAACATAGTGGAATACGAGGCTTTGACTGTAGGTCTCAGGATAGCGGTACAATGGAATATCATAGCTCTCAAGGTGTATGGAGAATCTTAGTTGATCATAAATCAGTCAATGATGAATATCAGACTAAGGATGACAAACTAACTCCATACAAGAAATTGGTGGAGACTCTCAAGGAATCCTTCATTGACATAACATTTGAGCAAATTCCAAGAACCAACAACAGAGCTGCTGACGCCATGGCTATAATTGGGTCTCTAGTAGACATCCCTCACAACGTGCCAAAATATGAATTTATGATCGAGCAGCTTCTCGTTCCCACATTCGAGGTACCAGAATCAGAATATGTGTGTGAAATCGTTGGTCCTAGCGATCCTTGGTATCATGAAATCTATACATATCTTTGCATAGGAGTTATACCCGCTGACCTGCCATCGAACCTAAAATGAACCTTTGTTAAAAAGGCATCCATATTTGTCATCCTAGGTGCTACCTTATCTCTGAGTAAAACAGAGGGTACTTTAAATGTGTCTAAATGTTAGAGACATTAACCCGCTCTATAGGGTTCATGCTTGATTATCATGGTTCACACTCGAGGTGGGATGACCATACATAAAGCTGACGAGGATAGGGTATTATTGTCCCATAATGGAACAAGAAGCATATGATCATGCCAAGAAGTGTCTACAATGTCAGTAGCATGGGGATCTCATCCATGCTCCAGCTAAAGAGCTTCACCCGATCATCACACCATGGCCCTTTTAAGTAGTGGGGACTCGATCTCGTGGAAAAATCACCACCTCATCCAGTAATATAAGTTCATCATAAGCACCAATAAATTACTTCTACCACAAAGTGGGTAGAATATACCCTTGACATATAGCAGGGAGCCCGGATCTCAAATTCATCTGAAACTTCTCATCTGTCATTCACGGTGTCCCACAAGCCATTATCTCAAATAATGGGACACCATTCAAGAACGGAGTTCGTGACTTGTGCAAAGAAATTCCAAATCGGCCTTCTTCTCCCACCCGATACTATCCCAAGACAGTGGCCAAATAGAAGCCCACAGACAAAACCATCCTCAAAATCCTTAAGAAAATAGTCAATGATGCAGGTCGTGACTGGCATCTACAGCTTAATCCCGCCCTTTGGGCTTATCGAACCAGCATCCTCACACCCACTAGCACCACCCCATTCTCCTTGGTCTACGGATCAAAATTCGTACTCCCCATTGAGATTGAGCTCCATCCCTTAGAATATCACTGCAAAACCTCATCACTGATGAGGACTACCGGGTGTCAAGATTAAACGAGCTGGAGCTACTGGATGAGAGATGAATAGATGCTTTAAATCACTTGCAATTCTATCAAAATAGACTCAAACAGAGCTACAATAAGAAAATCAGAAGCAGGACTTTCCAAGTCAGAGAACTGGTCTTAAAAGAAAATCAGAAGAATGTCCCAAACCCCAGCAGCAAAGGCAAGTTTGAACCTAATTGGTTAGGACCTTTCATCATCACAGCAAGTTATAAGTTAAGGGCATATCAACTATCAACCCCCAAAGGGGAACCTCTATAGGAGCCCATGAATAGCTCCCATCTCAAAAAAATTTATGCCTAAAACTTCCAAGGTATAAAACCAAAAAATCCAAAAAAATTAGAAAATGGATCAAAAAAATTGTCCTCTAGTGAAAACCACTTCGGTGGCACTATATCATGATCCCTCCTAGTACTACTCAGCCCATTCTCAAGGTCAGTTTGTCCTGCCTTTATCGGAGTAGTCTATTGCATCACATTGGGGGCATGTTCTTATCAGATCGGATTCGTGTATGATCTTAAAGTCCTTAAAATTAGAAAATCCAAAAACATCAAAAAATCAGAAAATCCAAAAACATCCAAAACATATCAAAATCCAAAAATAGGTCAAAAAATCATTCAAAAAGCCAAAAACAGGGTCATCTTGTCGAACTACGTCGTCTCTGAGCTTGAACATAGGCAAGGTTGATCTTTGATCATCCCCCGAGACATTTAGGTCAGTCCTATAGGAGTTCATCATAATAAAATGGCGTCTCATCATGTATATCATCATCTGTAAATCGATCAAGTCATCAGTCGAACTACATGATCTCTACGTATATAACGTAGGCAAGGCTAATCTGTTGATCAGCCCCCGAGGCCCCTGAGATAGGTCTTTAGGTTAGTTTCTTGGTCAAAATCTCAAAAAATCCCAAAAACATCAAAAAATCAAAATCATCAAAACATTTGCAAAATCTTGGAAAACACCAAAAACAACATCAAAACATTGCAAAACATCAAAAACATCCAAATATCTGAAAAAATCCATCCATCTCATCTCGCTTACACCCGCAATAACACCACTCATAATAAATTGATCGCCATCCTCAATCTTTGGCAGGACAATCGGAAACAAGTCTAGCAGCTTAAAAGTAGAACTCAAAAGCATCAAGTCTTAAGTCTAAGTCAGTGTGTAAGCAAATTGGTCACCTCTTCGTATCGGTAACTCATCATCTGAATTTTTCCCATATCAATCATCCCTTATACACGAAATGACGTGCCCCCATCCACTAACATGTCCTAGGATGAATCCTTCCTACAATGGGCATTATCTTTTGGCAATAAGTTTCGGTTATCATCTTAGAAAACACATCCTCTTTTCATTAGCGGTATTGAAGAGCATCAGTTTGTTTGTGTACTTGGTCTTTATCTTTTGACTTGTCTTATTTGCGCTCATTCCAAGGACATCTCGATGATATCCCAAGATAGAGGATTTAGAGAAATAGGAACGGGGCAACGATCATTATCTTTTGTTTGTTGTGCTTGTTGGACGTTCTTGTAATATAACCTTGGCGAATACTTGCTTTGCTAGGTATGTGAGGAAGAGGTCTAGGGAAACTTGTTGACTATTGCATGGATAGGTTTACCTTCCCATGTTTTGGTCTGAGGTGCTTGAAACTTCTGAAGTGCATCCTAGCAAGGTTTACATATGTCAGGTGTGAACAAGAATACTCCTATCTGCTTGTCGAGTCAAATTCCATCACACTAGGTACCACACCATCCTGGTTTTCTATACCTTGATGCATCGTACCACGTGTGTTATCAAACATAAGAAAATATGGCCCTTTGAAAATCCCAATTCCTCGGCAAGTAATCATCATCATCATCATCATCATCTGCATTTGTGTTATCTTGCGTCTTGTTGAAATGACTTCTTTTCTTACTGACCGCACTACCAAGGTACTATGATAGTTGGTCATCATCATCATCATCATCGTCATCAATGTTGCATCCACAAATCATTAGCATATTACATAAGCATATCATATAGAAATCATTAGCATAAACATACGCATTGCATTATCATCATATAAATAGTTCATCATAAACACTCTTCAATAGGTGCATCCATGTCATTGCATTTCACCCATTACATGGCATCAATCACTACATACACATTGCATTTGCATTTCATATTACCATCTACCATCACATAGCATGAACAAAAGCATTCCATCATCATTTTTGCATAATCATAAGCAATAGATATATAAGCATTTAAATCATTAGGCATACATACTTGCATAACATATATAACATCATTATTATCACATTATGTTCACATTACGCATCATCATACCACTTTGCATTAACATATCATTGCATCACATACATCATCAGTTAAGGATAATAAACATTTGTTATTCTAAGCATCTCAATTCCATTTCATTAGCATCATATCATGACCATCGCATCATATCACATCCATTCAGGAATCATCTCATATATAAGCATATCACATATCATTTGGCATTAACACATCATTTGCATACATCATTGATCATATTAAAATCCATATCACATATCACATTAGCATAAAATAAATCATCATTATACATCATATCATAAGTGAGCATAATATAGATCTATTAGTCATGATCATTGCATAAAAATCATTAGAAATAAATGCATCCATAAAACATAACTACAAAGCATATATAGAAATAGATCATACATGCATAAATAAAGGAGTACACATTGCATCACATCAAAATCGGCTCATATATATCATATCATCATATCACTGTCATAGTACAAAAAATAAATAAATAAATCAGATCACTGTACATGTATGTCAATCAGTACAAAAATGCCCATCGGGGCTATCAAAAACAAGCCCATAAGGCACCAAAAAGTGTGTATCATCTGGATCATGCCCGATCTCCATGAATGCTATCCTCACCCCTGTCATCGTGACCCTCTGGTGGTCTCTGGTTGGCCCGCTCTGAGTAATCGGGGACCCAGTCTGCTCTAGGTACAGTGTCGTGGTAAGCCTGATGGTAGTACTCTATCTCTCGGATAGCCTCCCTGTAAGATCATATCAGCACTGTACCCTGGGAGGAGGCGGAGGCTGTCATGCTCTCAATCTACTGTCTGCAGCCTAGCTTTGTAGCTGCCTGTAGCTGTGCGCCCTGTCGCTGCTGCACAGCCTGATCTCTCTCTACTCTGAGTTGCTCTCTCTCAGCTCTTGCCTGGTCCCTCTATGTTGTCACTGCCTAGACCTGGGCCTGCAACTGTAAAATCAGAGCATCCCGTGCGTCTGCCTGCCCTGCTGGTTGTACCCGTGGCTATACGTAAGGCTAGTCCTCACCCTCGGCTTGTGGTGGTGAGACTGGCGGATCCTGCTGCTGATCCTGCATTTAGACGTCCTCGTGACCTGGTGGAACTGGGGGCACCAATGGTGGGTCCTGATGAATCTCGACCCTAGGTCCTCGTCCTCATCCTCGTCCCCTCGCTCTACCTCTGACCCTGTGCATATCTGGATCCTCACCTAGAATGGTTAGCCAAAGAGGAGGTCTGAACCAATCTCTATAAGCCTGTGCGGTGCCCGGATCCGCCAAGCCCTAATCATAAGCCCATGGTCGGGCTACCAAATGTTGAAAGCTGTCAACTACCTCCGTGGTAGGAATGCAAGGCCCCCATGCCACCTGTGTCATACTGCGTGCAAAGACAGATACATAGCTGTCATCTGGCCGATCCTGTGGCTCTCCGAACTAACGCTACATGCGCCCTGGCAGATACCGCTCGATCATGGTGTGCTCTCGCCCCTGCATATATAGATCCTAGTGGCAGTAGAAGAGCTGATCTACATCGTTCGTCCATCCGGGCCAACCAAGATATGGTCTCCAAGTAAACACAAGCATCTCATCTAGGACTCGCCTCCAGTAGGGGATCCCATGCTCGCTGGTGTGTGTGAATGACACACCCCCTCTGTATCATGCCACCAGGGCATCCTCTGGCCCCATCAGAACTGGAACGACCTGTGGATGTAGCACAGAAATGTGCTCCCATGCCTAGACATGAAGAAGTGTCACGCCGGCCCCCAACACTCTGCCATCCATATAAGCGTACTCATGGAGATCCCTGTAAAGTGAAGCCAGAAGGATGGGCCCCCATGCAAATAGAACCGGCCTATCCCGGACCATCCTCTCCCAGCAATATCCCCAACCCGGACAAAAGTACCACCCTCGTCGGTCTGGGGCAACCAAACCTGAAATGATCGCTGCAAATGCCCAGCGGAAGGGAGGTGCTATAACTCTGTACCTCTCTAGCTCGATCTACCCCTCGCAATAGATAATATCTCGAGTGGCGAGGACTCTAACGCAATGCTTGCGTCCCTACTCCATGTCATAGATCACCTGGGGGCCATGAATGGGCAACCAAAGAATGCGCCAGACATCCTCCAAAGTAACGGTCGCCTCGCCAGTGGGAAGATGAAATGACGATGTCTCACTGTGCCACCTCTCGACCAGTGCTAATAGCATCCCGAGGTGGGTGCGCACGGGCATTGTGTATGCAATGTGCCATAGTCCTGCAACTCCCAGTCGATCCTAGTCTCTGTCGCTCAAGTACTGTAGGACGTTCGCCAAATCCCATGACCGGTGCTCCCACGAGTAGAGCTCCCTCGGTCCATCCTGCATCAAGGAAAGTCACCACGTTAAAACTTTTGAAAAAATCATGGCCTAACGCTCCAAACTCGTCCCCAACGGCGCAGTTTGTGATGGCATCGCAGTTTGAGTTTCCTCAAACTCTGACGCTGGACCCAAAATTGAGTCAAAAAGAGTTGTCGCGGCGCACTTTGCTTTCCAACGTCACAGTTTTTGTGAAAAGGGTGCCGCCGCAGCGCACTTTGTCCAAACCGGCCCGCCAAGTCTGAGCTGAGCCCGAGCCCAGCGGCGAAGTTTCTAAACTCCTAACTACACCGTCGTGGAGCTAAATAGCACCGTTGCAGTGCAAAAAGGAAATTAGCAGTGCACTTTAAACACTAAGCGGCGCTATAATAGCACCGTTGGAGGCGAGCTCTCTTTTAAACATGTAATAAATGCATTAAATGAAAAAATTAAGCTTCGGTAAGGATCACATACTGGTGCCCCGATGTCAGGTGGTCGCTGGTAGGTCCAAACTTGGTCCGAAATGTGTAAAGGAAGCTTTCGTTGCGCCATATCGTCGGAGGGTCAGAGCTCGAATCTCAAGGTTTGTTAGTGGAGGTGTGTGAAAATGACTTGAAAGTGACCCCTCGGGCCCCTTTTAAGCCTAAAAATTAGGGTTTTTTAGCCCTAAATGGCTGTCCTGCTAGGGTTTTGGACCCTCGAACCTGTTTTTGTCCATTTGAGGCTTGTTTTTCATCATTTTATTGCGTTTAGACACGTTTTTAGCCTCCCGGATTCCTTTAGGACCTGTCAAGCACTTTGTCATCTTTTTTCACGAGATCACCCAAAAAATTAAAAAATTTCATCCAAATCTCTCAAGGGGGCATTATAATGGCATGTTTTCTCCCGCCATGTAGTAGTGGGGTAGGCCTTAAATATCAATTTTATTTTTTTTGGCTTTGATCGAGATCGTTTATTCTTTGAACCAACTCAACGAGTGCATTGCTTCAAAGAGGGGCAAAATGTAGACACGTAAAATATACTGATTGATATCGTGCATTTGATCTTGACTTACTAACATCATTTCTTCTTGAATCATCCTTCGGTCTAACCATTTAATCAAATTCCCCTATCTAATTAAATTCACCAACTTTCATCCCTTAATCGAATAAATCATTTTATCTAATTAAGTCAATTCCTTCTGTTAATTAAATCAATCCATCTAATCTAATTATCCCTATTTAATTAAATAATCAATTTATTTGATTAAGTCTCTAGGATCCATCCATTAAATTAAATAAATTAAAACCTTATTTTTTAATCTAACACCATCCTTTAATTAAATAAATCAAAATCTTTATTTAATTAGCCTAACTATCATATTCTCCTCTCTTGTTGATTTAAATAAATCCATAAATCTAAGTCAAATAGGTATCATCATCTAATCTCTATTAAATTAATTAACCTTTGATTAATTTAACTCATTCCATGTCACATCCTCACAGATATTACCAAGTTGCACATGAAAATAGATTTAATTCATTTATTAAATCCTATTTTCCCTCTAGGAGCATCTTTGGAATATTCTCTCAATTTGAATTCAAATTCCGTCAACGCACATCCAATTAGGGCATTTAAAGGCCTCTTGTAATGCTGCCTTGAGCCAAGTGGCATTTATTGCATTTTCCCTTCCTCTTACATGTCATTTCAACAAATTTGAATATCAAATATTGGTATTTATTGGCACAAACCCAAAATCTTGCACAACCATCATCCATTCATGGCTTGACAAGTGGCACCATATCATTTGATGAAAGTTATTTCCACATTGCCCAAATTTGGACTTTCATCCATCTTGAAATCCTATAAATGAAGAGCTCCTCTCCTCATTTTATCATCCACAATCCAAGCAAAGTTACCATGCTAAAATACTTAGCCATTTTCATTCATCAATCTTGAGTTCTTAGCTAGGTTATTGCAGATTTTAGCTTTGGAGCTCTCACCATTCATCATCAAAAAGTGGATCAATCCCCTCAACATTTGAAGCTTGCATCATAGGAATTGGGAAAGGGCCAATTTTCACATCAAATTGGCACCAATTCCCCCATGGGATCAAGAGTTTGCTTTTCTAATTAGGATTTTATCTTTTTTTGTCATTTGCATTGTGTTCTTCAATATTTTCTTCCTAATTTGAGTTTGTAAATAGATTTCATGGGGAATCCTTGTTTTGGCTTACATTTCATGGTTTAACTTGTTTATTCTCTTTGTTTTGCATGTACTAGGAGAAGGGTTCGCATAGCTCTAGAGCTATTTCAACCTGATTATATCCTAAGAACCCATCAAGCATAACATCATTTCAAAAAAATAACAATTGTCTGCAATATATGGTCCATAATAGTTAGCAGATAGTTATATTTTAAAGAAGCCTAATTTAAGTTCCTGAAGTCGACACAAATTCTTATTTCTCCATTTTTCTTCCTGATAGGAACTATATTAGCTACCCATGTAGAATGATGGATAGGATAGATAATTTTTACTTTCAACATCTTATTTATCTCATTAAAAATAGATTCAGCTATCTTAGGGTTATAATTTCGTTGTTTATGCCTGTAAGGTGAGACACTAGATTTATTTTTTGATGAATAGGCAAAAATCTATATTAATTCAAATATAAAGATACATATTCACAAAAAAGGGTGGGTGGTAGAAAGGTACACCCCAAGAGTCATATGGGCAACGCCCAAAAAATCAATAGATCATGTGGGCTAAGCCCACAAGTCCAAAATTACAAAGATAAAAAGGCCATTAAGTGGCCAAAGCAGTGCCAACAAAGCCAGGAGGGTCTCTATCATCCATTTTTTTCCCCCATACATCATCGGGGTCTGGAGTGACATTAGGAGGAGGACCCCAACCATCATCAACATCTTTTTTCTCTTTATCTTCTTCCTCGTGCTGGGGCAAGATTGCAAGTGCCAGACACGAGAACATTTTACCAATGACTGGCCAACTAGATCCAGAAGCAAGAGGATCATCAGAGGGCCACCTGGAACCACCACTGCCACTCCCCGAAGCACCGCCAGAAGGCCACCCCTGTCTATCTCGTGACGGAGGAGAACGGTTTTGTCGAGGAGTGCAAGAATCCCACCAAGGCCGGGGTTGTGAACGGGGACATGCAGAGCCACTCCGCTACTAACCCCTGGAGGGCGACCAGCCACGGGAAGAGGTGGGCGAAGCGGGGACCCGAGCAACAATACAAAGGGAATTACCCCAATGGTCCAGGAGAACCTGGACATGAGCAACCTCAAGTGAAACTTTGTTAGCTTGCACTTGAACCTATAAAAGCACATTAGAGAAAATCATAGCTTTAGCATATAAAGATACATGAATATCCATTTGAGTATGTGAAAAAATGCAAGCATTTCTTTATTTCCAAATATTGAAGAGAATTTCCACCCTGAAAGTGTGCCAAAGCTGGGTGAATTTTGCAGGAAATCAGGGAGAATCTCCTAGCAACACCATATGCCAAGAGAAAGGTTCTGGCTGAAAGGGCCGAAAAAATTCATGAATCCAAGTCCAAATTTGTTGTGTTTTGGGACAAAACCAAAAAATATGCTTAAAATTCTTAGCTTTCCCACAAAAAGGACAACGAGGGTCCCAAACCCCCAGGTGGACCAGCCGAGAGCCCACAGGCAAGCCTTGGAAAAGAATACACCAGGAAAAGTGGGCAAGCTTTGACTCAACACTTGCAGACCAAGTCACAGCAAATCTTTTACACTAGACATGAGCGAGAGATTGAAGAAGCCACCTCTGGTTCAAACTATGAATCATAGGAAAATGTGCTGAGAGCCACCTATAACCAAGTCAAGGCTTGTAGTTCCTGAAAGGGGTATATGAATACCACTTCCAGTCTTTCCACCAACGTTTGGTCCCACAAATTCCAACCTTCTGAAGCATTTCAGTAGGAATCGCATTCACCAGACCATCATAAGTAGCACGGTCCTGGTTATGAAGCCTGTACTGGGCACCAAAAACTTCCCACAACATAATACGCATGGTGGGTCCGGAAAAGATCTGTTGCAGGGTCTGGATACCCTTTTGTGAAATCTAAGTGCCTTAAGCCCAGGCAACTTAGCCAATGGTTGACCATTGCTATCAAAAAGAGGCGACCACCAAATATTGTGCTGGCTGAGAGAGAGTCCATCTCGAAAACTAGAGCCAGGCCAATGGAGCCAAGGTTTGACAGCTTCCTAGGCCCGCCAGATGCTTTTGGCCATAAAATTCCCAACAATTTGGACTGGTTCATCCATGACTAGAAGGGTTTGAAAGCCAATCCCCTTCCAGGAAGGTCTATGAACAGGGAAGCCGAATTGAGTATTATGCCTGAGAATATTTTTCTAGGCCTCATCCCCAGTAAGGGCATGAATAATCCATTTAACACACAGAGCAGTCCCTTGTCATTGAGTACACGACAACCCGAGACCTCCCAAGTCTCTGGGAAGGAAAAAAAATTCTCAAGCCACGTAAGAAACCCTCTATGAGATTCAGAGGAGGCCCAGAGAAAGTCACGAAGCAGTTTCTCAAGCTTGTCATAGGTAGCTTTGGAGGGGGGCCAACAAGAAGAATAATAAACATGGGTGGCCGCCAAAATTTTGTAACACACCTAGAATTTCCCTGCTAAAGAGAGGGGCTTGGTAACCCAATAAGCAAGCTTTTGTTCAACTCTAGAGAGCACGGCTTGTCAAAGCTCAGCTAGAGATGCCTGAAAAGCAAAGGGAATGCCCAAAAACCGAAAAACTTCACCAGGCCCAATCCACTTCCATCCATACTATTGCAGCCACAGCAGAGAGGGCAAGAAAGACAGTTGGTAAACACAAAGTTTTATGCCACTAGATGGCAGATCTAGAAGCAAGACAAAAGTTATTAAGACACTCAAGAGCCACCGCAATGGAGTCTTCATCCTCCAAAAGGGTGAGGAATGAGTCATCAGCAAAATGGCCATTAACAAGCTGAGCCTGAGAGTTGGGCAGAGAAATGCCCTGGACCTACCGCTAGGAAACCGCATTGGCCAAAAGTTAACCAAGGATTAACAGCGATTGATGGTGATACAAGTTGAGGCATCCAATGCAATCATATTCCTTGGAAAAGTCAATCTTAATGAACACAGATTTCTGGTTTGAGCATCTAGCCTATTCCATGCCTTCCCAAATAGCGATAATATTATCCAAAATAAATCTGGATTTGATAAACCTAGTTTGTTCCGAGCGCACAATCTGAAGTAGAAGATGGCGAATTTTAAGAGCCAAAGCCTTGGCGATAATCTTTAGGAGACATTAAGAAGTGTGATAGGTCTTCAGTTGCAAATGTCTTCTGGGTCACCCGGTTTAGCTATGAATTTTATGTTACATTTATTAATTAAGTTACCTAGAGAATTAGAATGAAAAGCTTCTAAGTAAACTTGATGCAGATCATGCCCAATATAGTCTCACATGGCTTTGTAAAATTCACAAGGGAATCCATCAATTCCCGGGGCTTTGTCATCAGCCATGGAGTAGACAGCCTCTTTGAGATCATCAACTGATAATAGTTGATCACAAAAAAATTTTGAGCTGAAGAAAGTTTATTTGGCACAACAACAAGGCAATCCTGAAGGGCTTGTTGTCACATAGGCGTGACTTCCTGTGCAGTGAAGACTTACTCATAATGACACACAAAGGCCTAGAGAATGTCAAGCAACTCAAAAAGCGCCTGAACACCATCTTTTATTTTTTTAATGCCTGGGGATGAGTGTCTGGCATGCAGAGCCAAAAAAAACTCTTTGGAGGCATGATCGCCAACTTTTAGCCAATGTAACCGGGCTTTGATTTGTGCTCCTCTAGCAACATAGTTGTTAGCAATTTGTTTCTTGTGCCTTAGCTCCACCACCCTGACTTGTAATGACGGAGAAAATGGGTTGGCCACCAAAGCCTCAGAAGTAGCACGGAGGTCAGCGGTGGTAGCCTTATAAGACCATCAACGAAAAATAGCCAACTGACGCCCATAAATGCGCAAAAATCTAACCATGTGGATGATAGCTTCATTCCACCAAGAAATTCAGCCTGTATGATTTGCTGGTTTGCACTCCAAATTCTAGACTCTGCGAATGTGAGCTAGGGTAGGCTTGTGGCAGAGTAAAGACGTGTTTAAAAAGAATTGAGTTTTACACGTACTAGGCTGTCGAGTCTCTCATTCAATGCAAAAAGAAATGGGGAAGTGGTCTGACAAAGTCACATCCACGAATGGCTTAACCGAGAGAGAGGAGCTATCAAATGAGAAAAAATATTGCCCCGAGATCATGGCATGATCAAGGCGCTTAAATATTATGTTAGAACCGACTCTGTAATTGCACCAAGTGTGCCAGAGAGAATGAGAATAGCGGTGACCAATATTGGGATCAAAAAGCCCCAATTTATTGCGCATGTAAAACCACGCCTCCCTTTCCCCAGCTATCCATCTGAATGGAAAAGTGCCATCTTTGTCATATGTCATTTCTACCATATTGAAGTCCCCACAGAGTAACCAGGTAGCAACTAGTAAAGAATCAACAATCCAATGCCAGAGTAAAGAGCGTTCCACAACATCATTAGAAGCATAGACATTAATAATCCCAAAGGAATGATTATCAATGTTGAGAAGGATCCAGATGAGCCGATGAGTGGGATTAGACCCATGGTCGACGAAAGAAAAGTGCCACTGTGGGGCCAAAAGGGTGACAGCTCCGCCACGCCCATAATCATGGTTAGTACAAAACATTTTACTGGTTGGCCAAATAGAACGACAAGCCACAACAAGCAAAAAACCATAAATTTTAACTTCTTGGAGACAAAGCACTTCAACACCAGAGTACTTGCACAAGGTATCCCTAACAGAATACTTTTTGGAGAGGTCTTTCAGACCTCAAGCATTCCATGAAAGGAACTTCATGAGTGAAACTCCTCCATGTTTTTGAAACCCAATTCCTCTTCATTTAGAGAAGAGAAACAATTTTGTAAAAATTTTGCTGGAACTGATCCAATCTAGATGGACGGAGAGGACATCCTCTATTTTTCATGAACATATTCCCCTTCTTCCCTAAGAGGGGAAAGGCTGGGAGAACGCTTGTGAGCTCCTATCAAAGGAGAAGACAATCGGTTGTGTTAACATGATAGTAGCCGGCCAAGGTGTAGCCTTTAGCCTAGGCTATTGTGAAACATAATTAGCTCCAACCGAAGCTTCTTTCCCCTTCACAGAAGGGTTTGAAACATCTTTCACTGGCTCATAGGTCACAGGACCTGACCCAGAACCAGTGGACTTATTCTTTCGGTTTGTAACCGTAGTCCATTTCGCATCAGGTTTGGTAGCAGATGCAGTCGCTGAAAAATGATTTTCAACATCTCATCACGGAGAAGGTGTACGAGGCACTGCTAAAGGGAAGTTCTTGATCTTGCGGTCCGCTGACTAACACCTATAGCACATGTTGGGAAAGTCAAAATATGTGACCTAGGTGTGGCGAAGAGCTCCAATTTGGATATCAATGGAGTCTTTTAAATCTTTGGAAAGGTCCACTTCCACACAAACCCTCTTCTGGGGTCGGGCCTAAAAGAACCTATCTGGCTCAATGCAAATAACCCTCCCCAGTGAGGAAGTTAAACTATTAAAAAATGACACACAAGGCAAGGGTAGACCAGGGAATTCAATCCAAACCGAGACTCACAACTTTGTGTCATCTGAGACAGCAAAGTCACGAGTCCATGCCTGAAAAAATAACAGAGAAGACTAGACATACCAAGGCCCATGGCCTAAGATAGTTTGCACATGATTGACCTCCGCAAAGTAGAACAAAAAGAAACCCTTGGTTAAATTTTTGACCATATCAAGGCGGACCCCATGAGGGACCCAAGCCTTGTTAACCCAATCTTTAAGCACACTTTCAGGGGGAGTTCTCCCAACAAAATACCCAACAAGGGTTTATTTCTCAAGCCATTGACAAGCAGTATCAAAATCTGGTAAAGGAAAAACCACATTAGCTAGTGAATCAGAGCACTTACCTCGTGAAAGAATTTTGGAACAAATTTCTGGGGACATTTTTTCGGAGGAGGAGCCATTGATTATCATCGTCGAACCACTAACACCAACAAGAACTGTTGGGTTAGAGCCAGTTGAAGGCATATTAAAACAAAAAAAACCGCAGTAAATGCGGCCATACACATAAGAAAAGAGGGGCTTCCTGCGTAGGATGTGCAGTATGATGCAAAAGGGGCCAAGGGTGACCGCAGAAAACACAAAACCCTAGCAAAGCTCATACCAGACACCAGATTTTAATGGGATTTTGTGCTGAAATTCTCCATTTCTAAATCTCTTCAAATTAGTGTAGCACCATGAAAAGACATCTTTGTAATGTGTCAATAAAGAGATTATTCTTTCTCTCTCCTTTGGAGAACACTTTCCAATGTAAACAATTTTAGGACCATCTTTTGTGCCAATATTTACCTAATCATACTCAGTAGATGATTCAACATAAACTTTTATTTTTTGCTTTAGATATTGATCATGTCTGTTGAATAAATCTTTGAGAGAAACTAAGCCTTTTGGAATCTTATTACCTTTCAATTGAATGACTTTTGTTTCTTTTCCATCAAAATTAATGTCACCTTCCAAGATATCATTACTTTTATCATCACTACCTTCAAAATAAATGTGAGCAAAATATTCAACCTTTTCTAGAAATTCAATAATCTGTTGATCATTATTAAACACTTGCCAATGGTTCACATTATCAGGAACACTAGGCCAATATACAATCTCAATTCGATAAGTTTCATATTTAAAATCAGGATGTGGTAAAAATAATGACACTAAAACTACAAGGGATTCAACTCTAGTATTTTGATCTCTTGGAATGGAATGTATATAAAAGGCATCAAATTCTTCAATACAATCCCAGAATCTATTTCTATAGTGCTTGAATTGGCCATTTTTCATGGTATAAACCTTCCTGACTTGTTTCACAACCAATTTTGCATCTCCCACAGCTCTCAATTGCTTAATACCCTTTTCTTTAGCTACACTTAGACCAAGTAATAGGGCCTCATACTCTGTTGTGTTATTGGTATTAGCAAATTCTAATTTGAAACAAAAAGGAAAATTATAACCATCTGGTGAAACTAGAACTACCCCTGCACCTAACCTAACATTAGCACAACTTCCATCAAATTCTAGTGTCCATAATTCATTAACTTGGTCAAGACTAATTTTATCTGAGCATTCTTCTTGAGTAGAAGAACACATGTAGGTACCTGGCCCAGTTTCTACAAATAGAATATTTTCCCTAGGATCACTGGACTTCAATACTATGAACTTAGCTTTGGGTTTGGGATTTAGGCATATATTTTTCCCATCCAATGGTATTAAAGCATGTGACCAGTCCATTTTTATTTCCCCACCCAAATCTTTACAAAAACTCCTACTCAAAAGCATCCCATAGCTGGTTGAAATATCAACAACTAATATGATTAATTTCAATCTCTTTTTAGGAAATGCAACTAGGGCTACCTGAACATCCTTGATTTTCCCTATGATAAGGACTAGTGAACCATCCATGGAATTACATTTTCCCTAGGAAGGGGTAAAAGATAAACCTAGGGCCTTGGCTATCTGGGTAGGCATCACATTCTCAAAAGCTCTAAAATCAATGATACAATTACTTAGCTTGAAACCAACAATGTATAATGACACATAAAAAGGCTCTAGTTTTGCAAAAGGATTATGTGAACTTGAAGGTTTATCTATAGAATTTGAGAAAATTTGATTTTCTATGTGAGTTTCACTTCCACGGGATACTTGAGCATTACATTTGGGACGGTGGAGGTTCTTGTTTGATATACTTAACTAGCCTATCTAGTTTTGCAGGGTTGATCCTTAGGTATTCAGCTTGTGAAATATGATTTTTTTTTTTTTTATAGGACTCAACTATATCAAATGAATTAGGAGCAAGAGTAACAGAGGAGGAAGTAGATGGTACCTCAGTCTGCACACTTTTGGGGGCAACTTGTTCTTGTCTCTTTTGTTTTGTTAAAATATATTTTGGGCTGAAGATGAACCACTTTTCTCTCCTTTGGCTTCTTGTGCTCTAGTGAATATAGCACAATTAGGGTCATCAATTTTTATATACACATCCTCTCATGCCTCCGCATTTGGTTCATACTCAAAGAAATTCATGTCAGCATCATGAGATTGGCTAGGTTCCTCCATGTATGGTTCTTCAACACGTTCATTTGTTGAGAGAATTTACATAAACCTAATCATCTCTGGACAGGTAGCTCCATCATGATCCAAAGTTAAATGAAAACTACAATGATTACTTTTATTGGAAGAAGGGGCACCCTCGATTGTCAATCTTTGGGTTGGGACGGTTAATGATAATGTCTTATTGGGAGCACCTTGATAATTATAATCTCTTTTAGGGACATCTTGATAAGGTGATTGTGAAGGACCCTTTGGCATCTATCTCTTTAGAGTGATTATATCATTAGCCAATCTTTGAATAACTGGATTAGTAGAGTTTACTGGCAATGGTTTACCAGTCTATAATTCTTTCTTCCATTTTCCAGCAACAATCAATTCATCTTCTATAGATATGGATCTCTCTTGAGAAATGTCTGCAGTAATTGCACCCTCCCTTTTGATAGTGAAGATTACATCCACTGGTAGGCTATTAATGAAGATTGCTTTCAATAGATCAGGACTTGGCCTCATATTCACAGCAATCCTATTATAAAATTTATTGAACTTGGCTATAAATTCTCTCATTGGTTCATGAACCTCTTTTTTCATCGATCCCAATAGAGCAACCAAAACTTGGTCATTTTTTGTAGTCTTAAATCTATTTTCAAACCTTGTTCTCAAGGTAGCCCAACTAGGAATAGAGCCATTCGGAAGAGAGTAGAACCAATCAGCAACACCACCATTCAAATATTCCACAAAGAGTCTCATAGCAACATCGTCATGTTGTACCGCAAGAATAGAAGAAGCAGCAAAGAAAGATTGCATGTGTTCATCAGGAGTAAACTTCCCATCTCAACTAAATTTTGGTATGATTTTTCCCAGACCCTTTGGAAAATCATGAAGTTGGGCTCCAACTCCAAAGGTAAGAAGACCTATTAAGGCTCCCCATGGGATAGGTTGAGCCATTCTAATAGGGTTATGGATAGGAAAATGTATTTATATAGGGAGAACAGTGTCGTGCATGAGAAGGGCCTAACAAGATGTATTAAAAACCCCAGGAACACTAGGCCTAGGGGGAGGAAATGATGGTCTGCTAATTGACTTAACCTTTCGGTTAGGTGGGAAGGATGACAAATCAATTGCTTCTAATAACTCAAAATATTTATCCACAATCCCTTTCTTTTCATCTCCCCTTGTATATCTCTTAGAAGCCAAAGTTGAACAAACAATAATCAATTACAGAGTCGCCAACTTTCACTTACTAATTGTTTTGTGGAAGATTTCATCTATTGTTCAACTAGTTCCTCTAATTTCTAGGAGCTATGACTCTTCTAACTACAGGTACAACATTCTCTACAAAAATAATCTCTAGGGAATTCTCAAAATGCATGGCATTTTCTCTTATGATTTCTCCAAGTTCTTCTTCTTCCTCTAACACCTCATTAACCCTGTGATATTGGAGGTTGGTTCTTCTTTGTTTCCAAGCAAGCAGTCAAAGACCAGTAACTACATCTTCTTGATCACCAACCAACCAGTCTGTGTTAGGCTGAAGAACAAGAGCGTTACGCTTTTGAAGAACCATAACTATCAATTATGAAGCAACTCATAATGCAAATTTACTTAGTTCATTCCCCAGCAAAGTCACCAAAAATATGTTGGTTAACAGATTTGTCACCTAACTCTATATTCCCACACCCATGGAAGTGACAAATGTGAAAATAGTTGAATTAGTCAAAATAATGTTTTATGTCAATTCTTTACTTATTTTAAAAGGTGGAAGCTACCTTCTTCAAATATTCAATGAATTATTTTCAACTAATATTGATTTTAACCAGAAAGAAAATGAAAGGAAATGATTTTAACTAGAAAGCTTTGAAAGGAATCCACACAACATCAAATATCAAAAACTTAAACTACCAAATCTCCAAAACTATATTTAAGAAATCTCTATGTATCCATCGTCATAAAATCTTTATTCATAGATAAACATTCCACAATGACAAAACTAACTAAACATCCATCATCCCAATAATAGATAATTCACTGGAAAAATACTCAGCATAAGCAAAATAAATCCACACACCATAACACAAAGATTATGCATGCATGAACTTCACCATTATCTTTCTATATTGAGATAAAAGAAAGCAATAAAACTTAAAGATAACAAAGTTTTTTTTTTACTCTAATGAGTAAAACAAAGTTTTCCCAAAAGATCCCTAATGCCAAGCAATCACCCCATATTTAAAGACTACAAATTGTCCAAGATAATGGTTTCTTGAAGACACCCATTTCATAAATTAAAATAAAAGTCTTTAAAGTATAAAGAGAGCTAAATTAAAGAAAATAACATAACAACTAAACTAATTAGTGGTTCCAGCTCTAACTCTTTCACTTCCAACTATCTCCACCTCCTACTCTTCCAGTAACACCTC
>VDFB02366963.1:0-78916 GCA_007258455.2 Sequoia sempervirens | reverse complement strand
CATTATGTTGTTGAAATTTTCTTAGATCTAAAATTACATCAACTTTCCTAGAAGGGTTAATGCATGGGAAATTAAATTGTGTTTGTTTTTGCTCGAAGGCATGGTAGTATGTGCTTGTGTCAAGATGATTGACATATAATTTTTTTAAAGAAACATAAGATACTGAAGGTGCATACTGGTTCTTGGAAGGATTTTTGAGTTCATCATTCCCTTTCAAATGCACCATAAAAGTAAATACAAGAGGACATCATAGTTAAAATTACATGAAGAATCTATGTACCAAAGGGTGCACTAATCAATATATCATGAATAGACGCAGCCAATTTTGAAGTAGAAGTAACATTAGCAATATCTTGAAAAATTAATTTTCCTATGATAAAAATATCTTAAGCTTATCCATATGTGTGTCATTAAAAAGTTAAATTTCTCATTATGCTTAACCTCGATGGGGATAGATACTACTAATCATAATGAAAATCCATATCAATGTTCTAGTGGGTGCTCCTTTGCAAGGAAAATTAGCTAGCTCTTGACATAATACTCTCCTAAATAAAAAATATTATTTTTTCCATGTAAAATTACACAACCTTTGCTAGCATCCTCCCTCCTTGTGCCAAAATGGGAGATTTGGAACAAGATATGGAAATCAATCGAAGCATAAAGGATAAAGGAATTTTTTCAGTTGTTGTTGAAACTACCCTGATTAACATGTATGAAAAATGTGGAATCATAGACAAATCACATGCACAGGTCTAGTTTGGCAGCTTAACTCAAAGAAATGTGGTCTCATGGAATGCCATGATTGAAGGATATGCACAACATGGATTTGATGAAAAGGATTTAGAAACTTTCAAGAAAATACAATTGGCGGGTGTAAAGGCAAATTTCATAGCCTTTTCTAGCATCCTCCCTGCCTGTGCCAAATGGGTGCTTTTGAATAGGGTATGGACGTCCATCATACTATAAAGGATAGAGGAATTTTGTGCAATTTCCTTGTAGACATGTATGCAAAATGTTGAAGCTTTGGAAAGGCAAGTGAACTGTTTGACCGATAGCCTCAAAGAAATGTGTTCTCATGGAATGCCATGATTGAAGGATATGTACACAATGGATTTGTTGAAAAGGGTTTAGAAAATTTCAAGCAAATGTGATTGGTGGGTGTAAAGCCAAATTTCTCAACCTTTGCCAGCATCCTCCTTTCCTATGAAAAAATGGAAGCTTTGGAACAAGGTATGGATATCAATCAAAGCATAAAGGATACAAGGAAATTTGTTAGATGTTGTAGTTGAAACTACCCTAGGTGACATGTATGAAAAATGTGGAAGTATATAAAAATCACCAAAGAAACTAAGAAACTAAGATAAAATGAAAACTTGGATGCAAATTTGATGTCATGGGGGGTGATGTGGATGGTGTTTCCCTCCTAGGGTTCGGCTCACCACTTTCCTAGGGTTTAGTTGCACATTTTCTCTCAAAATGACAATAGAAATGTCAATTTTGACAAGTAAAAAAGCCCTAAAAAATGATTAAAAATAGGGTTTGAACAAACCCTATTTGTTTGAACCCATCATTTTATTAATAAAAACTAGTGGACATGGGGTTTGAATGAACCCTTTAATGGAGGTGGGTTCACTCGAATTCAGGTGTTCTAGTGAACATATTTATGTGTCCATTTGAACACACCCATTCAAGTGAACCTATGCAAGATATTTATTAGACGCCCATATATTTTTTTTTCCTAAAGTGAATTGTGGATACCTATTCATTATAGTGATCTTGTTCAAAGCTCAATAGTCATTGTAGAGGAATTAATTTTCATCATCCTTCTTAGAAAGAGTAATTAAGTTTTCATAGGGTGAGGCACTTGGTCTAATGTTCCCCTTTTGAATAAATTCCTAAATATATCATTTTATTTCCTCATTCTCTAAGATTCATCTTCTATATAGTGGCCCATTTCATAATGGTTTACTTGGAATGAGATAAATCAAATGTTTTATGTGATAGTGCAGGGTTTCCCTCATTAATAAGGTGAATAAATCTTGATGTCCTAATAATATCTATTCCATCTATTTTTTGGGTAGTAATAATGGTTGTTTTGGCATGAGTGGTTACAATATTTGATCTTACCTCCTCATGTTAGAACAACAACAATATATATTCTCTAATTTGAAAAATAACACGTTGAAATTATTTTAAAACAATTAAAAATATATTTGCAAATTACCTCTTCTATTCACCCAACTTAACAATGATAGTGTGATGTCTAGACTCATAGATGCTATGGAACTTGTATATGCACAGTTTTCTTAGTAACCATCACATAGTAGCACTCTTCCATTATCACAATCTAAACAAAATGGTTATTGTAGCACTGGTCTAATGTTGCAAACTGATCCTTTATCACCCATTTCAAAAGAAGGCATAGTTTACTCATCCTTTAGTGAGAGACGTAGAATCTGGGAACTAAATGAAGAAGGATGTAGTTACACTCATGATGTGGTTTCACATGATGAGCTATCATTTTCATGTAATAATCTTTCCTCTATCTCAAAATAGAGGAGTTTGAACATATCTAGTTGTGGTGACTATGAAACAATAGATTCTAGGTTGATAACAACTAGTACTACCACAGAGCATCAACTTGTTGCATCTAGCCTAAAAGTGAAGTTTGAAGCTAGGAAAGAAACCCCTTCATCTATTGTAGAAGTTGGCACATCAGAAAAATGCAAATGCATGATAACTTCAACTCAACCAAATGACAAGAAAAGTGATAAAGACCTTTCAACTCTTCAAAGTGAATGTTGGTCTTCTTTCAATAGGAATAGTAATAATTCATTATATTCTAAACTATACAGATTCAAATCCAAAAATTCACTTGAATTAGAATCTTTTCAAGATCCCTTAGATACCATGAGAATCTAAATGAGTCACAAATACCACTGGGAGTCATCCCTTTGGAGGAAGGTGTGAATTTTCAAAATTCAGACCCTCAGATTATCCCAATGACCTAGGGAAAGTACAACATCTAAGTCACAATCTCAAGTAACTTCATTTGTTACATTTTCCAGTTTCTATTGATGGTGTTAAAGATATGGAGAAAGGAGAAAAAAAATCTGAAATTCATTTGTTTCCTAAGATTCATATTGGTTGGATAAGAATGCTGCTGTGAGGCCACTACAATCATCTTTGTCAAGCTGAATTACAAATTACCGTGATGACAAAAATTTTCACTGAAAACTTTCAGTGTAATGAGGAATATTTGGGTTTTCTGCTAGAATGAGGATTTACCACTTTAAGCCATATTTTGAACTATCTTTTTCAATAAGCTTTTTCAATAACTTGGTGTAGACAAACCGATTATTATGTGTGTCCTTGAGCTTCAAATAATTTATATTTCTTTTCATTTTCCATGTATAGTTTGATGGTGAATTGACACAGGTTGGGCTTCCAATTGGAAATAGCTTGCTAATTGGTCAACTACATGTTTATTTTCCTAAAGAGGCTAAGTCATGATTATCTAGCTCACTATGATAATAAAATTTTTTTTTTTGTATTTAGTAAAACAATATATAAAACTGGGATTTTGTAAAAAGCAGATAGAATTGTATGTAGCATTGTAACTTTTCTCAGTTGATCAAAGCTTCCTTGCATCAAACTAATGATGTAATGGTTATGGGGCACATTAAGGTTTGACCCATGTCTACAATTTTTAAGGAAAAAATTAAAGTATTGAAAGAATACCAAGATGATAAATATATGCTACTAGGTGGTTACTTTGACGAGTCTTAACAATTTGTTTCCTATATTTTTTATGTTGGTTTCTTGTAGAACAAGTTTCATTCTTCCACTTAATTTTTTTAGATTGTTAACTCTAGTTATTGAATTTTTCAAGAATTATAAATCTAGCGAGCTTAGAATCCCAAGAGTTTGAATGAAAGGAGTTTGACCTCCAAAAAAAATTGTAGGGTTGATGGGGTTAACTATAAAAGATGTAGGTATAGTCCTATCTTGGGAGAGGATTTTGGTTATTGTTTATTTTTATGTTTGATGAATGAATTTATAATAAGGTAATTAATTTAAATTTTTTAAAACAGTTGTTGTTAATTTGGTCATTTTTAATTGTAAGGGTAATAATTACACATTTTTATTCTTTTTTCTTATGTTGCCTTTAATGAGGTGAATTGCATGTAAGATGATTCAAATTGCATAGAGGTTATAAAATAATACTACTTATTCTTGAATCTCATTATCACATATTCTTAGATTTCACTCCATGCCATAAACAATTTGTAAGTTTGATCTCGACCAACTTTGTAATTGTAAATTTGACCCCAAAATTCCAAAATAATTTGGGGCCTCCAATTTCTTTTTGGCCTTGATACAGGAACACAAGTAATAATTTTTTCCCTTTTCATTATCTTCATTTGCAATCACTACATTCCATACATTGATATTTTCATCTAGTTAGATGTATTTAATGAACATTAAAATAAAACTACAAAGTAAGATAAAACTAAGAATTTTGTATTAGCTATGCAAGAAGATATATTACTTGGTTCTATTAGGTTTGATACATGATCAAAGTCAATGGATGATTGCATCTCCATGATTTATAGAGCTATCGGGAGCTGATACATGTCAAGTGGGGTTAGACTTCTTAACGATCAATTGTCAACCCACTCTTTTGAGCCATAGTCATTCCATACTTGAATTGTACATGAAAAAAAAAAGCATGCCATCTTTCATGTATAGATAGTCCATGAACCTGGATTGGAGATTTTAAAAGAGTGTAGCTCACTTGATCCTATCAATGTACAACATTCCTCATATTTTGCTATGTAAGTATCATCTACCAACCAAAAAATTCTAGGAACTAAAGAATTACCTTCATTACCTAGATCCATAGCATGATTACACTAGTGGATAATTGATTTTTCATATCTATCAACTTTGGATTGTCTTTGTAATTTAACTCTTCTCATGCTAAGGCTCTTTTGATACATGCTACTACACCATCATCCTCCCCCTTTCCATGCCTGACCTTTGATAAATTCCATATATGTTGAAGACCACTGATCCTATGCATCCTGCTCAACTAATAAAAATTTTTGGAGTTCTTGATAGGTGATGTACAATTATTTGACTATATGTTATGCTCATTAAATGATATACCCCTACTAGACAAATCACCGTAGAACATCTAAAAGCAACTTTGCACGAACTCTATAAAGTGTGTGTGGTCATCACTGATGTAAAAGTGCTACTCCCTCAATACTTTCCTATTATCCCTTGTACTATTAGCTGCATAAATGAATGTTATATGCACAAATACAACATGTGTGGAGTTGTAGTATTGTGATTGCACCTCATTCTATTGTTATAGTGTGTAGTTCTCTACAAATTCAACAACTCAAACAATGATATGAAGTGGAAATGTGTCCTTGCATAGTTTGAACAACGAGTCTAACCATCAATCTCTATGTGTATGCCTTGCACACTCATAGACCACGTGATCACAAAAAATACCCATAAACTGATACATTGAAATCTTATCACTGAACAATTCACACTTTTTTATTCTTTCCCATAGACTATAGGTCATTTTCTTGTATTTTCCAAATTCCATAATTTTATTTTCAACTACATGTGTACTATACATATGTTGGAAAATTGGAAAATGTTGCAAGCCAACACAATGAGCACATGTTCCATCCAAATATGATTTCTTGTAAAAAAATTGACCTTTCTCTCTTTCACATAAAGTGGTAGATAAGAAATCCCTTGAAGATCTAGATGGAGGCCTTATGTTACATTCCTACAAAACATTGAACTAGTATGTATATCTACACATATACATTGATAAACATCATTTAATGGTTAGAAAACTCAATATGTACTCTACAACAACAAGTAGTGTATGTGTGATTTTTTTGACATAAAAAGGCTTTATCATTTCAAAAAACCTTTGACAAAATTTAACTTGAGGATACATCTCTACAAATTTAGTAAAAAATTGGGTTTGAGTCATATCCAAAAAAAAATTTAGATGTGGCTCATGGATTTGACTATGAATTCTCCTTCTTACAACATATCTTTTATTGGGAGAGACCCTTGTATTATTCTTCCAGAAATCTTGTATTAGATAGATCTCAAGGCTTTAATGATTTCTTTATCTTTTCATGGTAGTCTACCTAAGAATTCCCATAGCTAATTGTTATTTGGATCCTCCACTCTTTCACGCCTTCTTTTGGCTCCCATTAGAGATTCAATCTACTTATTTTAAAAGTTTTACTCATCTTTGAAAGGATCATCTTATTCCTAATTTTATTTCTTACCAATGTTGTTTTCATCACACGTCGTGTGGCATTACTATTTTTCATGCATGAGGTAGAACCCATGCTCTGATATGCACTCATTAGATTTTTTACAATGGATTTCTCACTCAATTCATCTGATGTTATTAGCCCAAGAATCTTCATGGTGGGCCTAAAATTGAGTTTCCTCATCATTTAAACAAATAGTTGACATATTCCAACCTCATTTAGCTTCTCAAATAAAATATCCATATCCTCCTCACATGTCTTTGACATGTATATTTTGGAATCTTATCAACCATTGGTTTCAAAACATTAGCATCAATATCAATCAAATATTTAGGTTTTCTATGCAAAACTATAGGAATATTTCTCAAAGGTAAAGTTGCATCAACATTAGGAATGTCAAAAATATTTGGGATAGATGGTTTACCTTCAATTGGAGATGAAATCGATGATGTATCTCCAACTTCAGATGTGGTATGTTGAGTATCTTCAAGTAGAGATGTTTTTGTTGATGTAATTTCCAAACCACATGTTCTATATGTTGTGTCTTTAAGAGGAGATGTGATTAATAATGTACTTTGAACATGACATATTGTAGATGGTGTGCCTTGAACTTCACTTATGGTTGATGGTGTGCCCCCAAATTTGGGATTCATTTTTCTCCTTCCATAGAGATTTTGAATTTGTTCCCTTTGTGATTCCAATTTGACATCTCTCTTAGATTTCACAAGAATTTCTTCTATGGGGTACAATTTATTTTCTTCATGAGATTGCCTCATACTCTCTTTTTCTTGCATTTTCAGCCTGACATTCATCTAGTGTTAGAGGCTTTGCACATTTCCTCAACATGATGTTCAATGCTATATATTTGAAAACACAAAAAGAGAAAAATTAATTAATTCTCACTAATAAAAAAATATCAAAATCAAATCAAAACGATTGTAATCTCTCTATGTGAGAAGCTGACAAGCACAAAACTTTAAATTTAGAGGGAACCAATAATAATCTTTCACATGAAAAATATGGTAGTGCTTATAAATATTTTGATGGCAGATTATACAGCCTTATGACTATAATACAATCTAAGGGACAACCTTTGCAAGAATGGATAGCAACAAGTTTGAGAGGGAAATAGTAAAAGGATGGCCACTTTCAATCCGGGAAAGGATAGCAATATCAATATGAATGTTATGCAATCAAGAAGCTAGCCACATGGTGATAATGAGAATAAGAGAAAAAAAAATAACAACTATGCAATGAAGGAGGTTTCAAAACATGCAATTAACTTAGAGAAGGTTACAAAGGACTATGAACATAATGTTGAAGACAACCACCATGAAGAAGGGTAATGAAGGAATTATTGGCCAAGAAGATGGTAGAGGTAGACCTATGACTATCTTAGGTAAAGAACCATGCATATGAAAATGAACATGCATAGGACCAATGAATACATTTGAGAACATCCTAAAATAAAATAGGACAATCATATTCTTCTTTAAAGAGGACATCCTAAATGGCTAGATGCATTGGAAATCATGAAGAACCTTTAAGAGGACAAAGATTATTAAAGTGGATTATCAAGAGAAGAATCCATGTAAGGACAGCCTTAGATGGCAATGCATCCTGCTATCAAAGAGGACAACTACTGGGTTACTAAGGGAAAAAAACACACATTCTCTACCTTCTCAAACACACCTAAATGTAGAGAGCAACAATAACACTCTATCACAAAAGGGCAGTAATAATACTGTTTCACCAAGGGTACCAATAATACTCTTTCAAAAGAAATACATTTATGGAAGTCAAAATGGACTTGTCCACAAAATCATTTTGATGGGATAAATTTTTTATATGTATATTGAATAGTAATAAGAAGAATAATTAAAGCAATATAAGGTAACATCTTCTTTGATGTAGGAGCATCAAGTGGTGTAAGGGAAATCCTGCATCACCCAAAAATATGCATTGCATTTATATTTCCTATTGGTTAGATTTTTGTAGATTTCTTTGCATTTCTAGATACCCTTTTCATCATTATGTAAATCCCCACTTTTAGTTTTGTTTTTCTGCTTTCTCTAGTCAATTGCTATTTTTAGTAGCTTTTGAAATTTGCTACTATTTTTGGAAACTTTTAGAAATTGTAGGTGTTTTGGAACAAAAATTATATGGGAGGATTGAAAATGGAAAAATAAGAAGATTGGTGAAAGAGTTAGGCCAAGAGCATTCCCGGTTTGAAAGATATTGTAGTTTTAGTCTCCCAGAAAAGCACCTGAAAACCTTCCAGATTAGGTTTGAGGCACTAAACAACCCTGAAACAGCCCAATTTTTTTTTGAAATTGGTGTAGCAAATTTCAAGCACATTCTTGACTCCGAGACCTTTTTGACGGTTCAAACGGTTCAAAAAATGAAGTCCTGGATCAAAAGTTATGGCTCCCAAAAATTGGTACACTTTCGAAGTGTGTTGATTTTCGAATGGTGTTTTAATTTTTCAATTTCAAATTGTAATTCTTGGCACCAAACCACCAAAACTCATAACTAGAAGGTTTCTTTTGGCTCCAAAGGGAAAAGGGGCTATTTATGGGGGGGATTTTTATGATTTTTGTAGCTTTTGGGGAAAAATAGTTTGCATGCTGCAAAAAGGGGAACTTCTATAATTTATGTAATTTTTTAAACTTTTGTAGCTTGCATGTATCATAGAGCTCAAGGATTTGGGACCCTTTGCATGTAAGATTTCTATTATTGAATAATAATAAAATTTTCTAGTTGTGTACATTATTTATGTGTCTCAGGTTTGTTTCCTCGTTAGGTGGTATCAGAGCGGTTTTTCTTGAGCATGTGAACAAATCGTCGATCATGAGGCAGTTTGCAACAAGACCATGGTTGTGGGTTTGAGGTATTCAAGATGCCTCCAAGAGTGATGCCTAGTAGGCATGGTGGTGCCAAAGGTGGCAAAAATGCTGGTGGAAGAGATCCATTGGTAGCCATGGGTTTTAGAGACCTCCAGAGACAAATTGATGCATTGCAAGAGGATGAGAAGAGGGTTAAACCTGAGAAGAAGAGGAGAAAGTGAGGATGAAGAAGAGATGGAAGATATAGATGTAGAAGAGGAAGAAGTAGCGATTGACCAAGATAAAATGTAGTTGAATAGGGCCATTTCAAAGATTGGAAAAAGACCCAGAATAGAAGTCCCTAGTTATTCTGGAAGTCTAAACCTGAAGAGTTGATCAACTGGATCAACGAGCTAGAAGAGTATTTTGAGTATGAAGAAGTAGAGGACCCAGATTGGGTTAAGTTTGCAAAAATGAAGCTAAAGGGCCATGCCAATATTTGGTGCAAAGAGATCCAATTAGAGAGAAATCGAAGAGGAAAAGGAAAGATCAATAATTGGGATCACATGGTAGAGAAACCTAAGAAGCAATTCATACCAGTGGACTATGAGTTAGATCTGTTGAAGAAATTGCAAAGGTTGAAGCAAGGAAGTAGATTTGTGAAAGAATACACAGAATATTTTCACAAGATGATCATCATAATGCGACATGTAGAGGCTAACAAGGAGAAGGTAGCCTGTTATCTTAATGGGTTATGACCGAGCATTCAAGAGGAGTTAAGCCTGGTTAGAATGACCACCATTGAGGACATGTATTAGTTTTCCCTAAAAGTTGAAAATTTGAACAAAAGGTTTGATAACAAGAAAAAAGGAAGAGGAGGTCAAATTCGAAATGGTGGTGGAAGATATTTTGGAAGCCAAAATGAGGATGAGAAGAAAAATGAAGATGTGGGTACCAGCTGAGGATAGAGGAGTGATAATTTTTGCCACCTGCATGATCAAAATGGTGTTGATCAAAGAGGCATAGGATGAGGTAGAGCTAGACAAGGATTTGGAAGAGGTGGTTTTAGAGGAACTTGTTTCTAGTGTGGTGAAGAACGCATCGAGCCTATGAATCTCCACAACACCAAGAAAGGAAAGATAGAAGGTTGGAAGGTCATGGAAG
Organism: Sequoia sempervirens; assembly: GCA_007258455.2. Taxonomy (NCBI): domain Eukaryota; kingdom Viridiplantae; phylum Streptophyta; class Pinopsida; order Cupressales; family Cupressaceae; genus Sequoia; species Sequoia sempervirens. The sequence continues at coordinate 68,604 of VDFB02366963.1, read as the reverse complement.
GGTTGCACATGCAAACGAGGAGGCCTAATCTGAGCATTCAGATGATGTTGAAAGGGGAGATTCCCTAGTGGTGAGAAGAGCCTTGGTGACTGGAGAGAAGGAGCCAGAATAGAGGAATAATTTGTTTCTCACAAGGTGCAAATGTGAAGGAAAATATTGTGATGTCATTATTGACAGTGGGAGCACCGATAATTTGGTGTCAAAAGAGATGGTTGCAAAATTAAAGTTGAAGAGGGAAAGACATCCACATTCGTATTGGATTTCCTAGCTATAGAAAGATCACAAAGTTCTAGTTAATGAGCAGTACCTAGTGAAGTTCAAAATTGGGAGCTATTGTGATGAGGTACTATGTGATATCATCCCCATTCATGCATCTCACATGTTGTTGGGGATGTTGTGGCATTTTGACAAGTGAGCTATACATGATGGCCATGCAAACACTTATTCCTTGACGAAGTATGGAGTCTGCCATAAGCTGAAACCCCTAAAGGAGGCTAATAAAAAGGTATGTAGTAGTGCTAGGGTTTGTTATGTTGTTGGAAGAAAATTTTTAGAAGGCATGAAGCATGAGCATCTTTGTTATGAATTGATTCCTAGACTGGATAAAGAGGACAGTGGGAATGTACTAGTAGAAGTTTTTGGGTTATTGGGTAAGTTTTAGGAGATTGTTTCTAATAATGTGCATGAGGGTTTGCCACCAGTGAGGAAGATTAGTCATCAGATTGACTTGATCCCTAGAGCCAGTTTTCCAAATAAGGAAGCTCACAGAATGACTCCTACAAAAAATGAGGAGTTGAATAGACAAGTTCAAGAGTTGTTGAGAAAGGGTTTGATTTGAGAGAGTCTGAGTCCATGTGTAGTACCTACAACACTAGCACCGAAGAAGGATGGGGAGTGGAGAATGTGCATAGACTCCCAAGCCATAAACAAGATAACGATCAAGTACATGTTTCCTCTACCAAGGATGGATGACCTGATGGATTGTTTGAGTGGAGTGCAATACTTCACAAATATTGATCTGAAGAGTGGATATCACTAGATCTAGATTCGTGAGGGAGATGAATGGAAGACCACCTTCAAGACCAAAGAGGGATTGTATGAGTGGTTAGTCATGCCCTTTGGGCTAACTAGTGCACCGAGTACATTCATGCGACTCATGAATGAGGTATTGAAAGAGTTTCTAGGGAATTTTGTTATTATGTACTTAGATGATATTTTGATATTCAGTAAGTCCTTAGGTGAGCATTTGGTGCATATTCGTAGAGTCTTTGAAAAGTTGAGAGAAGAGAAATTGTTGATTAATCTGAAGAAGTATAGTTTTGTGAGGAAGGAGTTAGTGTACTTTGGGTTTGTTGTCTCAGTAGAAGGTCTCAAGATGGACCCAGAGAAGGCGAAGGCTATTCTGGAATGGCCTACCCCAAGAACTGCTACTAATGTGAGATATTTCCATGGTCTGGCTAGTTTTTACAGAAAGTTCATTAGAAAATTTAGTATTTGTGCACCCCTCACTAAAACAATGAGAGGAGATAGAAAAGAGTTCAAGTGTATCACTGGAGCAGTGAAGAGTTTTGATATGTTGAAGCAAAAACTGATAGAGCAACTATTTTTAGCCCTCCTATATTTCAATAAGATGTTTCAGGTGGATTGTGATGCTAGTGGTTGTGCCATTGGAGTAGTGTTGAGCCAAGAAGGTAAGCCCATTGCCTATTTTAGTGAAAATTTAAATGATGCAAAAAGAAAGCACTCTATATACAATCAATAATTTTATGCAATAGTTCAAGCATTAAAGAAATGGAGACATTATCTATTGTTGAAGGAGTTTTTTTTATTTACTAATCATCAAGCATTACAGTATCAGAATAGTCAAGAGAAATTAAAGTAGAGGCATATGAAATGGATAGAATTTTTGCAAAGCTATACCTTTGTTTTAAAGCAGAGGAGTGGAAGGTCAAATAGGGTTGTAGATTCCTTAAGTAGGAGGCAAACATTGTTGACAGAGATGAAAATTGAAGTGGTTGGGTTCAATGAACTCAAGATGTTATATCCTAAAGATCCTGATTTTGTAGAAGCTTGGAAAGCTGGCAAGGAGCCTATTATAGTTGATAGGAAAAAGTGGTTGGATTTCATAATCCAGGATGGCATGTTGTTTACAGGAAGTCAATTGTGTATTCTGAGGAGTTCCATGAGGGATAACTTGATAAAGGAGAAGAATAGTGGAGGAATGGCAGGACATTTTGGTCAGGATAAGACTATTGCCATCATTAGTGATCATTATTATTGGCCACAATTTTCATAGGATGTGAAGAAGTTTGTGCAAAGTTGCAAGGTGTGTCAGATGGCTAAGGGAGTGAGCAGAATATAGGGTTGTATTAACCCTTACCTATACCAAACAGGCCTTGGGAAGATATAAGTATGGACTTTGTTCTTGGTTTTCCAAGGATGCAGAGAGGGAATGATTCAGTGTTTATGGTAGTTGAGAAGTTTTCAAGGATGGCACATTTCATTCCATGCCGAAAGACCCATGATGTAGTCCATGTGGTTGACTTGTTCTTCAAAGAGGTGGTGAGGCTACATGGTTTCCCAAGAGTATAGTCCCAAATCATGATACCAAGTTTGTGGGATAATTTTGGAGGACCTTGTGGAAGAAGTTGAAGATAGAGTTGAAATTCAGTTCTACACACCATCCACAAGCTGATGGGAAGACTAAGGTTGTAAACAGAAGTCAGGGTAACCTACTAAGATGCTTGGTAGGAGATAAACCTAAGGGATGGGACTTGATCTTACCCTAGGCAAAATTTTCTTACAACAATTCTATCAACAGAAGCACCAGTAGATCACCATTCTAGATTATGTATAGAGGCAGTCCCAAGACTGCTCTAGAATTGAGGAAGATGGACCAAGAGAAGAAGACTAGTGCCAAAGCCAAAGACTTTGTAGAGCATATCAAGAATGTACATGAGGAGGTAACAAAACATATCAATAAGATGAATATGCAGTATAAAGCTAAGGTAGATCAGAAGAGGAGGAATAATGAGTTTTAGGTAGGTGATGAAGTGATGGTCCACTTAAGGAAGGAAAGGTTTCCAGTGGGAACCTATAACAAATTAAAGATGAAGAAGTTTGGTCCTTGTAAAATTTTGAAGAGGCATGATTCAGGGAACACATATGAGGTAGACTTTCTAGATGGAGTCAACATTTCCCTTGTGTTCAACATTTTAGATTTGACAGAGTATTATGAAGGTGGCATAGAGGAAGTACCAACAATGGAACCATGTTGCATTCCAACATCTACTTCAAAAAAGGAGGAGATTGAAGCAATCCTGGATAGTCATGTGGGAAGGAGTACTAGAAATAGGAAATATGAAGAATATATGGTGAAGTGGAGAGGAAGTTCTATGGAAGACTCATCCTGGCTATCTAAGGTAGAGGTTTCCTATTTGGGTTTCTTCAACCATCTAAGACATGATGGGGTCACTTCTCAAATTACCCTAGGTGTCTAATGCAGGAGCATCCAGTGGTGTAAGGGAAATCTTGCATCACCCAAAAATATGCATTGAATTTATATGTCCTTTTGGTTAGCTTTTTGTAGATTTCTTTGCATTTCTGGATACCCTTTTTGTCATTATGTAAATCTCTACTTTTAGTTTTGTTTTTCTACTTTCTCTAGTCAACTGCTATTTTAGTAGCTTTTAGAATTTCATGTAATTTTTAGCAATTTTTGGAATTTGAAGGTGTTTTGGAACAAAGATTATATGGGAGGATTTAGAATGGAAAAATAAGAAGATTGGTGAAAGAATCAGGCTGAGAGTATTCACTGTTTGACAGATATTGTAGTTTTAGTCTCCCAGAAAAGCACCTGAAAACCTTCTAGATTAGGTTTGAGGCACTAAAAAGCCTCGAAATGGCTCAAAAACTTGCCAAAATTGGTGTAGCAGATTTCAAACATGTTCTTGACTCTGAGACCTTTACTATGGTTCAAATGGTTTTAAAAATGAAGTCCTGGATCAAAAGTTATGGCTCCCTAAAGTTGGTACACTTTCAAAATGTGTTATTTTTGAATGGTGTTTTAATTTTTCAATTATTTCAAATTGTAATTCTTGGTGCCAAATAGCTAAAACTCATAACTGGAATGCTTTTTTTGGATCCAAAGGGAAAAAGGGTTATTTATGGGGGGATTTTTTTGATTTTTGTAGCTTTTGGTGAAAAAGAGTTTGCATGTTGCAAAAAGGGGAACTTCTATAATTTCTATAATTTTTAAAACTTTGGTAGCTTGCATGTATCGTAGAGCTCAAGGATTTGGGATCCTCTACATGTAATATTTCCATTATTGAATAATAATAATTTTTTATATTTGTGTGCATTATTTATGTGTCTCGGGTTTTCTTCCTCATCATTATTATTCCTCATACTTAAGAACTCGAAAAATCTTCAAATAAATACTTGCATGAAGATTTCTATCTAATTTGACTTATGCATGGTATAGGAATCATTCATTACATATTCTTCTATTCTTTTGAAACAAATTTCACCAACATCCTCTCCCCTACCAATAGCTTTTATACACCTACTACACTACCTAGTTATAATCTTAAGGAACTATACCACATTTGTAGTTGCACCCTCGAATAATACACATGCCAGAATTTGGAATCTGAACTGTGTAATCACTATTTCAGCTTCTTGAGTTGATGGAATTTCTTCTTGGGCCTATGATTACCTTGCAACACATGGGAATTTGTAAATTGGAGGTTGCATTGGTTCATAAAAATACAATGGGAGGAAAATTTTCATATTGTGCCTTCTCATTTTGATGGAAGAGGGAACAATTTAATGTTGTTTAGATTCTTCTTTTAGAATTAAGCATAACAATTGTATGTATTATTTTGAAGAGATGGGAGGAAAAGGAAATGAGTGCATCAAAAAACACAACTATGCAGCTAATGGAGCAAGGGGCATATTACATCCATAGCTAAGGTCTTATTGAATAGAACAATGGATGGATTATATACAATCATTTGTACACTTATTGAATATGATAGTTTTCTACATAATATACGAGTAGGAAATTGCAACTGAAAAGTAAAGGAAAATGAAAATAAATTGATCTATGTGGGGAGAAAGACAAATATTTAGCTAATTGAGGAAGGGGAAGATTACATCCATAACCAAGGTCTTATTGAATGGAACAGGGGTCAAATTATAGCCAATCATTTGTACAGTCATTGAATATGACAATTTTCTACATAATATAGGTAGTAGGCAATTCCAACTTCCACAGTTTATTTTTTCCACCACCATAGTCTATATTTCTCTCTTAAGAGGATTTCTAGAATAAATATAGTGCTTTTAATCCTTTTGAGATTTCCAAATCTACCTATATTCTAGCCAATGTAGAGTGAATCAATTTGTTTTTTTTTTTTTTATCAATTGCTAAAAATGAAAATGTAAAGCAATTGATCTATTTGAGAAGGAAAGGAAAATATGTAGCTATGGATCAAGGGAAAAATTGCATCCATAGCCAAGGTATTATTAAATGGAACAAAGGGTAGATTGTATCCAATCATTTGTACACTCATTGAACATGACACAACACAAAACTTGGAACTCTAATATCACTTGATCTATAATAAATAGGTTTATAACCTGAGAGATGCATTAAAGATAAATTATTTTAAGCTAGATATTCACCTACAAATCTTGGCAACTTTCCTTAAGGGGTTTAATCAACTTGCACTAATAGTTCATAAATAAAAGGAAATTAAAATAAAATAGTAGAGAACATAATGAGAAAATTAAAAAATAAGGGTGAACAAGGTTATGGAAAAATTATGCTAGAACTAGTTCTAATGCACAAGAAAACCACACACTCCATGCTAGTTATGAGTAAATTAGCTACACAAATCTCATTCAAAACACATAAGTCTCAAATTCTTCATATGTCATCATGAAGCACTAGAGTCAACCATGATACATGGACAAGCATACAAGGCATATCTTGGGATTTCTTTCTAAACAAGTAAAAAACCCATACAAATCAATCAAATATACACTATGTCATAAACTTCAAACAAAAACCATAGAAATTAATGGTATATCACTAAAACCTTTACACAAAATCAATCTAGCAACAATGAAAAAGATTGAATTTGAATAACCATGTTGGAAATGGACTACTATAAGAAATGCAAATGGAATACATAAACATGTTTGTGTTAAGTTGAAATCCTCTATATAAGTTTACATTATTTCATCTAAATTATGTCATGTTTTTCATTTTTTTCTTAAAACTCCTTAAAAATTAAATTTTTATGCAACTTTGATCTTATTAAATGTTGAATTTTATGTAAAACTATTATGATTACTAAAATTGGTAAAGGAATGGTCTATATTGTCAAAAATAAACAAAAAACTCACTATAAGCTTTTCAATTCTACAAAAATGAATATATTACTTGGGATAATCAAATATGATGCATAAACTTTGAATTATATTCTTCTACATTGTCTAGCAAGAAAATTGGTGCTCAAAAGGAGATGGAGCAAGCATAATATGGTCCTACAACAATTCAACTGCATAAAAATGTGTTTTCTTGTCAGAGAAAGCACAAAACCAAACAAATGCAGAAAATTATGGGCCTATATCATGGGTGAACTCCCATTTTTACCATTTTTGGTGTAGGAATTTTGATGCTTGCCAAATTTGGCAAGTGCCAAATAAGATGAAAAATATCTTTACAATTTGGTGAGCACCAAATGTGTTATAAAGAATTTGTAATTGTGAAAGCCTTGACTCTACACAAAGACCTACTAAGGGGAGATAAAAGAGTGGGAGAGACCTAGAAAAGTAGTAAGATATGGAGGAAGAGGTTTAATGAACTATACTGATAATGAAACAGATAAGAGAGGAGTGGCAGAGACCTAGAGGAGTATTAATAAGAAAAGGAGTGAGAGACATAGAGAATGCTAAGGAGGGATGGAGAGGAAAATAAGGATTAAACCCTCAACCCAATTAAACTCTAATCCTTCAAACCTTAAACCCTAAACCTTGAAAAAATTAAACCCTCAACCTTCAAACCTCAGCCCTTAAACCCTAATCCCTCAACCCTATAACTCTCAGCCTTAAACCCTAAACCATTAAATCCTTCAACCCTCAACCCTTAAAACCTAATCCCTCAACCCTCAACCCTTAAATCCTCATCCCTCAACCCTCGATCCTTAAACCATAAACCCTTAATTCCTCAACTCCCAATCCTTAAAACATCAACCCTAAACCATCAACTCTAGACCATCAACCCTCTACTATTAAACCCTTAATCCACAACCTTTAAATCCTCAGCCCTTAAACCCCATACCCTAAACTCTCAACCATCAAGCCCCAAGCCTTAAACCCTTAAACACTCAACCCTCTAGCATATACATTAAACCATCAACCCTAATCTCTCATCCATATACCCTAAACCCTCAACCCTCAACCCTTAACCCTTAACCCTCAAAACTTTCCAACCCCTAATGCTCAACCCTATACCTTATACCTTGATCCCTCAACCATTTAACCCTAATCCCTCAACCCTTCAACCCTCAACCCTTAATCCCATAAGCCTCAAGCCTCAACCCTTAAAATCTCAACCCTCAACCCTAATCCCTCAACCCTATACCTTAAACCCAAATCTCTCAACCCTCAACCATTAAACTCATAGCCCTTTAACCCTAATCCCTCAACCCTCAATCCTTAAACCCTCAACCCTTAAACCCTAATTCTTCAACCCTATAACCCTCAACCTTCAACCAAAAACCCTTCAACCCTAAACCCTTATACCCTCAACCATAAAGCCTCAAACCTTAAACCATAATCTCTTAACCCTATAACCCTCAACCCTCAACCCTTAAACCCTATAACTTAAACCTAAATCCATCAACCCTCAACCCTTAAACCCTAATCGATCAACCATTATCCCTTAAAACCTAATTCCTCAAACCTATAACCATTAACCTTCAACCCTAAACCCTTATACCCTCAACCCTAAAGCCTCAGCCCTTAAACCATAATCCATCAACCCTATAACCCTCAACCCTCAACCCTCAAGCCTTCAACCCTCAAGCCTCAAGCCTAAATGTTTAAACCCTTAAACACTCAACCATAAACCCTCTACCCTATACATTAAACCCTCAACCCTATACCTTAAACCTGCAACCCTCTACCCTATGCATTAAACCCTCAACCTTATACCCTAAACCCTCAACCCTCAAGCTTCAACCCTTAAACCCTTAAATCCCTAACCCTCAACCCTAATCCATCAACCCTATACCTTATACCCTAATCCCTCAACACTCAACCCTTAAACCCTAATCCCTCAACCTTTAACCCTTAACCCTTCAACTCTCCTCCCTTAAACCCTCAACCCTTAAACCATAAACCTTTAAACCCTTAACCCTTAACCCTCAACCCTCAACCCTCAACCCTCAACCCTAAATACCTCAACCCTTAAACCATAATCCCTCAACCCTATAACCCTCAACCTTCAACCATCATCCCTTCAACCCTCAACCCTTAATCCATCAACCCTCAAGCTTCAACTCTCAAGCCTCAACCCTTAAACCATGAACCCTTAAACTGTTAAACTACTAAACCCTTAAATCCTCAACCCTATAACCCTCAACCTTCAACCCTAAACCCTTCAACCCTCAATCCTTAAACTCTAATCCCTCAACCCTCAACCCTTAAAACCTCATCCATCAACCCTCAACCCTCTAGCCTTAAAACTCTAGCCTTAAACCCTCAACCCTCAACCCTCAAACCTCAAACCTCAACCCAAATCCCTTAACCTTATAGCTTAGACCCTAATACATCTACCTTTAAGCCTTAAATTATTAAACCTTAATCCCTCAACCCTTGACCCTTAAACCATCAACCCTCAACCCTCAAACCTCAACCCTTAAACCCCAATTCCTTAACCCTCAACCCTTAAACCCTAATCCCTCAACTCTAAACCCTTAAAACCTCAACCCTCAACCCTATACCCTATACCCTATACATTTAACCCTCAAACCTATACCTTAAACACTAATCCTTCAACACTCAACCATTAAACCCTAATTCCTCAACCCTCAACCCTTAAACCCTAAACCCTCAACTCTCAACCGTTAAACACACAACCCTTAGCCCTAATCCCTCAAACCTATACCTTAAACCCTAATCTATCAACCATCAAACCTTAAACCCTCAAACCTTAAGCCCTTAATCCCTTAATCCTCAACCCTTAAACCCTCAACCCATAACCATCAACCCTTAAACCTCAACCCTCTACCCTATACATTAAACCATCAACCCTAATCCTCAATCCTATGCCCTAAACCCTAAACCCTCAACCCTCAACCCTCAACCCTCAACCCTATACATTAAACCCTCAAACCTAATCCCTCAACTCTATACCCCCAAACCTCAACCCTCATCCCTCAACCCTCAACCCTCTACCCTTTACACTATACATTAAACTCTCAACCCTAATCACTCAACCCTCAATCGTTAAACCTTCATCCCTCAACCCTCAACACTTTAACCCTAATCCCTCAACCCTCAACCCTCAACCCTTAGACCCTCAAACCTTAAACCCTAATCCATAATTTTTCAACCCTTAAACCCTCAACCCTCAACCCTCAACCCTAAAACCTCAACCCTATACATTAAACCCTCAACCCTAATCCCTCAATCCTATACCTAAAACCATACTCCCTCAACCCTAAAAGCTATTCCCTATCTATAAACCCTTAACCCTTAAACCATAAACCCTTACACTCTTACACCTCAATCCTCAACCCTATGCACTAAACCCTCAACCATAATCCCTCAAACCTATATCTTAAACCCTCATATCTCTACCCTCAACCCTCAACCCTCAAACCCCTAATCACTCAATCATCAACCCTTAAATCCTCAAACCTCAACGATCTATCCTATACATTAAACCCTCAACCCTAATCCCTAAACCCTAAACCTTGACTGTAAACCCTCTACTTCATACATTAGACCATCAACGCTAATCCCTAAACCCTATACCTTAAACCCTAAACCCTCAAAAATCAACCCTAATCCATTAACCCTAAACCATAAACCCACAAACCTCAACCCTCTACCCTATACATTAAACCCTCAACCCTATACCTTAAACCCTAATGCCTCAACCCTTAACCCTTAAACCCTAAGGATGGAAGGAAAGGTAGAGAGGGTGGGAGAGGGGTGGGTAATTAAACAAGGAGGGAGAGGTAAAGAGTTAAAGAGGGAAGGAGGTGGAGTCATGGAGATGGGGAGAGAGAGAGGGTGGGGGGAAGAGGTAGTGATCAAGAGAAATGAAGATAGATGGGAAAGAAACAATAATAGAGGGAGAGAGAATAGGAGAGGTAGGGAGGAAAGGATATAGATTGGGGTTAGGAGGGAAGGAAACATAGAGAGGGAGATAGGGAGAGAGAGTGGGAGATACCTAGAGAGGGGAGCGAGAGAAGAGAGGGATAGTGAATGAGAAGCATTGATAGAGGAGTAACAAGGAATGGATGGAGAGGTACGCATGGAAGGAGTGAAAGAAATTGGGAGGAAATAAATATATGATGACCTAGAGAAGGGATGGAGAGAGAAGATGAGAGAGAGAGAAGAAAGAGATGAGAGATAGACATAGCGATTGAGAGAAAGGAGAGAGATGGTTGAGAAATAGAAAAAAAGGGAGATAGAAGAAGAGAGAGGTAGGGAGGAAAGGATGGAAATATGGTTAAGGAGGGAATGAAAGGTATAGAGAGTGGGAGAGACCTAGAGATGGTTGAGAGAGAATAGGGTGAGTATTGGTTAAGAGGGAAGGAGGAATAGAGGGATTGAAAGTTAAAAACTTGACTATCCATCATTGATCATAAACCATGAAATTTAAGCCTCATCAAAGTGGGTTAGAGAGAGACAAATATAAAATGAAGATGTATTATTTGTTAATGCAATTAATTTGGTGCTATCCAAATGTAATGCAATATTTCATGAGTTCTAAATTTGGACTTATATCTTAATTCACACTTTCCAAATTCAACATAGGAAACTATGGCCTTAGTCTCTTGATTTTCACATAATGGAATTTGTGGAATGAAAGTTGCTTAAGTCATAGAAATTTTAGTTTCAACTTAGTTAAGACATCTTGATGTGGTAATAAACCAATATCACTAAATTAAAGTTTAAACAAAATGAACACACCACACATTGGTCTTATGGTTGAAACACACTAACTCTGAAGCAACAAAGTGAAAATAAGGTATTTCCAAACATTTGATAAATGTTTTATTATCCAAACATTAATTTCTTAAGGTTTTATCACTTTAGAGGTAAAGCATGTTTCTCACCATCTTGGTCTTGTAAAATAAAGGTCCTTTTTAGGATTTAACACATTTTGGATCAAACATCTCATCCATCTACACACATTTCACATTCCACTTCACAAAAAACTTTAGAAACTTTTGGAAACATCAACATTTTAAACTTAAGCTATCATCAAACCAACCCCCTAACTTAGTTATTTGTGTGCAGATGAATCCTTTTTCATACACTTAGTTGATGTAGTCATCATAATTTTTGAACTAGTGTATCTCAAAGGTCACAAGTCCACCTTTATATTTACAAGTTCATTAGAAACTTTTATTGAAGACATCAAAAACATAAAACCTTTAATTCTAAAGTGTTGTCCAAAAGTTTATTTTCCCACATAATTCACCCTTTTCATCATCCACTCTCATCATTGGTCCAAAACAACTTAGAGGGTCCCTTTTATCAACATTTGAGTCAACTAGAGATTTTCGACACTATAAATCTTAACATACCTCTCCCAGAGTTGACCCACAATTTATGGTAACAACAAGGTCACAACACAAGAGAAACATGGAGAAAACCCAAAACACATCTACCACAAGTGATACTATCCCACAATAATTTGATCCAAGGAGACACTCTACCCGCTCACAACAACCAAAAAATATATTAGTCAAAAGGTATGAGGTAGAAGATATCACAAAGAACCCCCATGAGCTCACTGATGAAGAAATCCTTGAATATAAACAAGATCCTAATACAAGCCACATTGTTAACAATTTTATGAAAAAGAACCCTACCCAATACATGCTAGATTTAGAAAATAAGGGGCTAAACTCCCTTCTACATTTGAATTTGACACTTGATTAGGGAGAAAAGCTTTGAGAATGTGGCTCCAATTCCCCCAACTTTTTTTGCACAACTCTTAGCACAAGGATTGACTCAATCTATAAATCAACCTACTCCATCTGTTGTGCCAAGTCAAACATCAACTACTAACTAGTCTTACAACTAGGATTAAAAAAAACCTTGGTCTCACACAAAATTTAGAAGGAAACACACTATTGGGTACACAAAACACCAACCTTCTTCAAAACATAAATTGGACACCAACATTTGGTGCCCCATCCCATTCCTCCACCATAGTTCCTAAACACCCTCTACATCTATATGTACCCATCACATTCCATAACACAACAACAACTTCAACATTTTAAGTACAACCATCTTCTTCCATCCCCACCACAAGTACCCAAAGTGTGCCCAATGTTACACAAGGTAATGTGAACCAATTGCCTCAAGAAGAACCACAAGGGAAAGCTCACACCCTTACACAAGGTCAACCCTTAACATAACATGGTAAATCTTCATCAAACCACCCAATTGGCCCATCAAACCCATTGGTTCCACAAAAGACATCAATCCCATCTATCATGAATTGAAATCAAAGCAACACATTGATCACAAATCCCATCAACCAAGGTAATACCTTGGCCCCCAATCAAACACAACAAGGGAACCCTCAACTCATTAGTCAAGAGAACCCTTCTAATCAATTAAACAAGGTAACAATGTGCCATTGATATCATAACACCAAATGAAATCATCATCTTTCCCATTGGTGCCTTAATCCATGCAAAATCAAACGGGGCCCCAAACTTACATTCCTCCATCCCAATCGACAATTTTACAAGGAATGATAGTGTAAAGAAACCCACAACCACTCACCACACAAAAAAAATCTCAAAAAACCCACAACCCACTCATACCATGATCATTCAAAATCCATCTCATGTATCCCAACATCAAAACATATCCACATTGCAAGAACAACAAGCTCACACTCTAGATTTGCAACAAGCACAACAGTCTTATCAACAAGCATTGCAAGCACAAAAAGCTCAAGCTAAAGCTTTGCAACAACAAAAATCCCAAGAAAAATATTTTTAATAACAACAAGCTTATCAACAATAATTGCAACAACAAGCTCAACAACAAGCCTTGATCACACAACAACAACAACAAGAAGCCCAACAACAAGCCTTGATCATGCAACAACAACAAAAAGACCAACAACAAGTGTTGCTAGCACAAAAATATACCCAACAACAACAAGTGCTTGCACAACAACAAAACATGGTTTTTACTATAAACCCCAAAAAAATGTCATAAATCCAATTGTACAAGGATCATCTACATTGCCACCTCTATCACCCTCACCTTCATAGTATCATAATCCATCCTACACACCATACAACAACCTACCATATCAAACTCCCATTTAAAACATCCACCATCCCATAGTATACCACATATGCTCCTCCACCAAATCCACAATACAATGTGTCACCATAGCTCAAGGCACTCATGCAATAGATCCAGGACATAAAAATGGGGAAAACCAAGAAACTCCATGCACAAAAAAACTTGTGTCCATACCCCTTCAATAGGAACATCACAATGGTACCTTTCCCACTTGGTTTTGAGGTCCCACAATTTGATAAATACAAAGGAAAGGGAAATCTAGTGGATCACATCAAATAATTCCATTTAATGCGTATGGAGGTGGCTTACAATGATTCATACTTGATGTGCCTTTTCCCCCACAGTTTTGTAGGCCCAACAATCAATTGGTTCTCATAGTTGCCTCTAGGAATTAAAAATTTCCAAGAAATAATCAATAGAAAAACAAAGGAGAATCCTTCACGAATTTCCTACAAAGGTGGAGGTAGAGAGCTAGTAAGAGTAATTGGCTTATTCCTAAATAACAAGTAGGGATCATCATAGAAAATGTTGACACAAACTTATCCTTCCAATTAAAAATGCAATGTGTCACCACTTATGATGAGCTTGTCCCTAGGTCCCTTAATATCAAGATATCTCTAATCTTGTAGGGAACCACAAAAGCGTATAAATACATATGACCATCTACAAATTCTAAAGATAATCCCTACATGTGGGCTAAGAACAAGAATGTAACAAATGATGGTTTCATTGATGCTAAAGTAGTCATAAGTGCTCCTAAGGAAAAACACCAATTAACAAACCAACACATAGTAGAATGTACAACAAACCACCACATCACCATAGAGTAATCAAATCAATAACACTAACAAGCAAAAAAGAGGACCACCCCGTAGGAATACCTACCAAAAGTGAAAATACACACCATTGGGGGAACCCATTGAATCCATCATGCAGAAATTGGTACACTCAAACCTAATTATGCTCCCCAATTACCAAAACTACCGGGAACCTCAAGTTAAACCACCTTGGTATAATGAAAATGATCTTTGCGATTTTTACAAGATCAAAGGACATAAAAATTATAGATGTATGAAGCTAAAGAACATTATCCAGGATCTCATCAAAAATTGGGGCATGGCTATCGATCTACCAACACATAACCAAGACCTAAAGATCTCATAAAAAATGGGGACGTGACTATCAATCTATCACATCTTTGGCAGGGTTCTAGAAATTTTTTTGTTAAAACTTCCCTAAGCCAATGCTCTCTATCTAGTTTTTGAAGGAAACATCTACACAAAAATCTAGCATAGACTCATTCTTCTCATCATTCTTTTCCAATTTCTTCCATATCTTATTCATCTCATTCTTTACCTCAACTAGATCAATCTTCTTTTGTGGAAGATTCTTTTCTTTGTAAAACTTAGCTGTGTCCTGCTTTGTTAAAAATGTATAGCATGTGACACTTTGTTGTAGAGAAAACTTACTCCTTGCCATTTTAGATTTTCAATTAGAAGCCTTATGCCCAAACCCATTGCATGTGTAAGAATAACCTTGGAATGGTTGAAAAATTATACCATTCATCATATAACTTCTACATTCACTAGCCTTATGATGAAATCTATTGCATGCATAGAATTGACTAAGAAATGATTGATAATTCTAATTCAAATCTTGCTTTTGCATTAAATGACTATGTAAAAATTTATTACAAGAGTAGCAGTAACCTTGAAAAGATGAATACCTTTGTGCAGCTAGTTGTCTGATAGGAGGTCTCTTGATATCTTTATTATGGTTCTAGACATGTTTGATATTGCTTTTCTTATCTCTAGTATTCCTTTTTTCATTGTTCCCCTTTTTAGCATTGTATGGAGTCTATTTTTCCTTTGAGATTTCTCCTTTTTCAAACCCTAATCCTTATTTGTCCTTGGAATCCTTTTGACTAGCAAGCATATCATCAAGCAAGGTGGATCTCTTCTTGAATTTGTATTCTTAAATTTTTACTTTCTCCATATTTGTTCTCAAATTTACAATCTCCTCTTCAAGTCTTTAGCATTCTACAAAATTTTCTTTCAATTTGGCATTCAAGTAGTCTTCAACCCTTTTTACTTCTTCAACTTGCACCTTTAGATTAGGGATTGTCTCATTTGATTGTTTGAGTTTCTCATTTGTTTCCTTAAGTTTCTCTTTAAATTTCTTGACTTGATTCCTCAACTTCTTGATGCACTCATCTTCTTCCTTAATATTGTATTTCAAATCTTTATCCTCACATTTTGCTTTATCAAGATCATCAAGAGTAGATATGAGTTCTCCTTCCATTTCAACTTCACAGTATTCTTTAGTAAACCCTTCCATCCTAATCTCTTTGGATGGATAGGATATCTCTTAGTTTTCATGTGTTCAACCTCCAAGATCTACCTCAATGGTTAAACCAATTGAAGGAACCTTGCTCTAATACCAATTGTTGAACACTCAAAATATTGAGAGGGGGGTGAATCAGTCTTCCATGAAATTCATTAACTTAAAGTGAATTCAAATCATCTCATTAAAATTTTATAAATGGAAAGGAAAAATTAAAGCATGCATCACAAAATTCAACACAAGAACACTAGATTTATTTGGAAAACCATTGGAAGGGAAAAACATGTCAAGGATTAGCTCACAATATATCATAATTTGTTACAATAGACTATAGATTGGAGGATTTAATATCCAAGGAAACACTATCCAAAAAGAAGGCCTTACTAGACCAAGGTCTCATTACCTAAAGGACCTAGTGTATAGAATAGAAAAGAGAATAGAAGAATGGTTCACTACCAAAGATTGAACTGTTAACAATGTATATGCAACATGTTGAAGATATAGTTCCAATTAGGTTCAGAAAACTAACTTTACACACTTTATTCTTCACTACTAACACCTTTCACACTTCACACTCACATAATAATCTCACACTTCATCATACTAGCATTGAATTGACCTTCTATATATATGTATATATTCAAAAAATAGTTATAACATCAATTAGGTTTGCCTAATTAGATGAATCGTGTAACACAATTTAACCTATTGGCCAAAAAATCCATCATACGTACCTTGCGAAATAAATCAAAATGTGTTATTCATAAAAATAGGTCTACATGAACTATAATCACTCCTATTAATCTACTCCATACATTAATCAATACTACATGACCCCAAAACCCTTAGGTTGGCACCACACAACAAAACTAGTGAAGCAACAACTGAATGAACAAACTATTCATCCAAAAATAAACACATGAACCACCAAACTACTTGAAAATTGGAGTGAACACACATTTGACATCTTAAAACACTTCCTCAAAACCACACAACACAATAATCATCAATGGTAGAATGTGGAGCATTCCAATATGCAATATGCACCTGTAACTCTTCCTCTACTAAGCCTGATACTCTTTCATCAATATCTTCATCTGTAGAAGAATTAGAACCCTAAAAATTTGGATATACATACCTTTAATACATACCATTATTACCTCAAAACTACATGAAAAGATGATGCAAAGAAGAAAAATCTAGACCACAAATCCATTCTTCTGTTATATTGAAAACACTTAGCCAATTTCCAAAAACACTTGGTCTTGTCTAGACCAACACTTCCTATAATGGGTTTCCATCAATGATAACACCATACATAATCATGCCCATGTTTCCAACATCTATATCTATTCATGAGATTTGCAAATACATGTTATAATAGTAAATCAGACACTTGAGTCAAAATTTATGGCTTTGGGAAGCTATGCCACCAAAATATGAATTTCAACTGAAATATCTTACTGGGAGAGAAAACGAATGACTATATTTTTGGGTGCCAAAATAAAATGAGTTATAATTTATAGAAAATTATAAGGAAATCATTGGTGTCAAATAAAGGGTTGAATGGAGATTACATGAGGTAGCTCCATTAGTGCAGATTATGGCTTTGAATTGCATAATTTCTTAGAGAGTTAATTTTATTTGTAGTGAGTTAAGCCCATGTGGCTATAACATTGTAATTTATGAATTTGTAATTTCATTTTCTAGAAGAAATTAAAAGTGGGTTGTTTTCCTTCTTGAATTTTATGTGTTAATATTTGTTGTTGTGTTATGTGTTGGTGTTGGGTGGAGTAGCCCCTCATCATGTGGTATCAAAGCAAGAGTTCTTGTGTGAATAGATCACCAAATGTGAGCTACTTTGTACCAAAACTTTGGGTTAGAGGTACTCACCACCTCTATCAAAGCTTAGGGTAAAAGTACAAAGTTGTGTCACACTTTTGGCCGACTTATCAGCACATGTGAATTTAAGTATTTCTAACTAAAAATCAATTTTGGTCAAACATATGTTATTGTAAGATTAATCCTAGCTAAATTAGATATGTCCACAACTTTTCTAACTTAAATTTTTGGCTAAATGAATATATAGCACCACTTTGAGGCCAATTTACCAAAGAAATAGATTTATTTAAAATTCCACATTTCAAAAACTTCTAGTCATGTAAATAATACTAATTTAAAATATTAAAATACCATTTTGTAGATCCATAAGTGTAGTTTATATATATTAATGGAACCTCTTGAAAATGGGGGATAAGGTTGATCAATTGCTATCACACCCACTTTCAAAGATATTCCACTCAAGGATAATCCTAGAGATCTTAATGCAAAAGAGAAAGAGATCTTGCAATAGGGTTATTCTAGAAACTTAATATGATCTAATGAGGGGTTCCCCACCAAGAATAAACTTGGAAAAGTACAATGAAATGCAAGATATAATGAAAAACCCTAATTGAATGCAAACTAACACTAAATGACCTAAGAAAGTGAATGAAATAACATAGAAAAATATAAAGCAAAAAGTGTGCACTTGGGAATCTAGAGAAGAAAAAATGGAGGTCCTAAACATTGAAAAAATCTAATTTTATTGTTGACTAGGACTCATTCACCAAGCTGGGTGAATTAATCTAATTTCTAGGAAACTGTGCTAGAACAAAAATCTGCCAAAAGGGTATCCAGTTCTACAAAATCCTAAAAAAATGATAGGAACTAGGACTCATTCACCATAAGTGGAAAATTAATCCAGTTGGGCTTTTCTGAAGCTTCATAGGCTAATTATACTCTTCTCTATCTGAACTATCTTTCTTGACTAATTTCTAAATCTGAGTCTCTAATTTGCAATTTGCAAGTGACCTCCAATGTTCTCCAAGGCTTGATGACAACATTGACAACTTTGATCACTTGACAATTTTTTTCCAATCTTGCTCCTTATGAAATATGTAACATAAACCTACAAATCACAAGCAAAGGAGAGGGGAAAATGTTGTTGGGTTAGTAAATAGTGGTTTTCCTTGGTCAAACCCCTTGTTGGTAATTAAACCTTGAAATGAAAGTCAATATGAATGGAGAATGATGAATGAACAAAAGACAATATTGCAAGTCACCAAACCCTAGCAATAAGGTGCTACAAGTATGCTTGAAATGGCTACAATGGATGTGGTTCTTGACTCTTGCTTGAAATAATTGCGTGGATCATAAACCCCACATCACAATTGTTGGCACAATAACAAGCATGATAGATGAAATCTCTAACATGATGATTGATGCTTGAATGTTGCTCTAAAATGCTTGATAATTTTCCCTTGAATTCTCTTGAATTCTATTGTGAATGTTCAAATTCTCTTGTGAACTCTCTTGAATGCTAGGTGAGAATATGAGTGAAAGAACCTTGTATTTATACTCAATTATGCAAAAAATTCCTGAAATTAAAACACTACAAGCTAATATCAAATCTAGGAGAATAAAATATTGTAAAAAATTTGAATTAAATTTGATTTTGGCCCACATGACTCATTCGCCCAAGGTGGTGAATGAGTCCCATCAGGCATAATGTATGGGACTAGAAACCAAAAGTGCTTAGAAATGTGTGAAAACTGGTTTGGGGCCAAAAGATCTAGGTGGGACCCATTCGTCCAAAGTAGTGAATGAGTCCTAGATCACCAAATTTGGGCCACACAAGCTAGAAACACCTGAATTATGATTGGAGACTGATTGGTGTCTGGATTATCCTTGAAAAGATGCAATAAATGAGGCTTGTGGATGCAAAATAGGGATAATTAAGCCATAAGAAAGCTCGATTATTAATGAAAATCCTAGAGAGATGTGAAAGTGTGTTACAACACTTTACAACACTACAAATAAGGAAATATTAAGGTTTATTTTGATTAAAAAGAGGTTTATTATGTTCAATTATTAGATAAAACCTTAGAAAAGTGTGAGAGAGTGAATTGCAACACTTCACAACACTTTAGCAAGGTACTGTTAAAATCCATTAGTTCACAAGGGCCCAAGACTTAATGTGAATGTGTCATCCACAATGCAACACTAAATCAAGGCAACATTAAGCCAAAATCACAAGGAGGGCCCAAACAAGCCAAAAAAATTAGAAGGGTTACTTTTTCAATGACTCCAATTAATAATTTAATAATTATTTATATTTTCCTTTTTATTTTTACTAAAAGTAGGTTATCAACACAAAATATTAGGTTGATTACCATATCAAGGAAAAATAGTAAAACTTATTAAAAAAATTTAAAAAAAATGATGCACTAGATAAAAGAATCTATATCAAGATGGTATAATTATTTTCCATTTTGGATAAACAGATAATATGAAAGTTGGTGTCAAATGGAAACAACTATGTTTTAATATACACACATTTTAATATTTATTTAAAAATATATATTTATCAAAATTGGAAAAAATAATACCCATGCACTAAAGTTTCAAGTTATAAATACACAAAAAAAATGAAGGAAAAAAAATTACTATATAAAGATTGATGGGTATGTGTAGCATCATGATGGACCAAAAAATTAAGTACTACTGCATTGAAATTTCAAATTTTCACTAAATAGTTTTTTTTTTTTTAAATAAACCTAGTAGTTTAGAAACTACATTCAATTTTCTACAGATTCTATTCTTACATATTTTTGAAATAATATAGATAACTTATTTAAATTTTTATGTCAAAACTTCCTAACTCTAATTTTTCTAAATTTTTCACCACTTAAGGGGTTGTTTTTCCCATGATGATCCTATACATACCCTGATGTCTCATGTAACTTCAATTTTCAGCATTCTTTTAGTAACTAAATTATAGTGTCAATTTCTAAAAATCTATATTCATATATATAGTTTTTTTAAATACAAGCATAAAATATACTAAAAATATATATTTTATTTTTTTACATCATTTCAAAATTCAAAACATATATGTCAGTTTTTAGTGATTCAAGTTTAAAATTTGGATTAGTGTTGGTCGTTTCCTTTAAAATGTGTGACATAGCTTTGTAGTTTTACCCCTTAGGCATTTGATAGTTGACACAATTTAATTTACAACCATAGCCTTAAAATCTTAAATCTATTAAATGCTTCATATTTTTCTTTTAAGAAAGTTACCCAAGTCATTCAAGTAAAATCATCAATGAGTAACATAAAATACATTTCACCTTGTAGGGATTTTATCTATGTAGGTCCACATAGGTCTATATGAACCAAATCTAATGACTCTATCATAGAATACTCCTTTATCTTAAATCTTATTCTTGTTTGCTTTCCTTGTTGACATTCCTTGTAGAACGTACTTATAGACTGTGGTTTAGTAATTTTTGGCATGTCTCTCACAACATGCTTGGACTCAATTTTTATAATATTGTCAAAATTAATGTGACCCATTCTTTTATTACATATCCAACTCTCATTTGATTGATCCAAAAGATAACTTCTTCCCTTGACTTCAGTGAGATTATACAAATTACCTTTTGTCATACTTGCTTCTACAACAATCTTTCCAACCATCCTAATTTCACATCCTTAAGCATAGAATGTGAGATTATAGCCTTTATCACACATCTGACTCACACTCAAAAGATTAGTCTTTAGTCCTTTAACATATAGAACATCTTATGTCCTAGATCTTCCATCAATGCTTAGAGTGCCTTTTCCAAAGATCCTTGCAGTAGTATTATCTCAAAATTTTATTGAGCCACCATTCCACTTAAAATAGCATTCTTATCTTTAGCATTATACTCACATGCCTTCTTATCAACCTAAGTTTTTGGAGGATTTGGAGCGGTATAACCATCCACAATTGATTTTCAAACATCAAAACCTAATGTTAGGTATTCTTTCATTCTTATATACTCCAGAAGACATAATTTATCCCATCAAAATGTTGTTCCTTGTTTGAGTGGGATCTATCTTGACTTTCCATGTCTTCAAATCCAAGGTCTACCTTTGGTTGTTAAGTTGCAACAAGGAACTTAGCTCTAATACCAATTGTTGAACATATAAATATACTAAGAGGGGGAGTAAATAAGTATACCATTAAATTTTATCTTTAATAAATGTACGAATGCTCATCAAAAAATCATTAAGAGAATTTAGAATCAGCAGTGTAAGAAATGAACACAATTACATGATTATATAACAAATCATATTTATGTGGAAACCCTAGAGGGAAAAACCATGGTGAGAAAAGTTGCTTGGATCTACTATCCAAATCCAACTGCACAAGAATAAAGAGATCTTACAATATTGTGTAGACACCAACCCTCTGGAGACACCAATATCCAAAATAGTTTATAGGTACCAACCTACTGGAGACATCAATCCCCAACACTATTTATAGGCACCAACCTACTAGATGCACTGAAATGTTTACAATAGAAGTTATAGAGAATCATCTATCATAAATTCTCTTATAAGAGGTATGTATAATTTTTCTTTGTAATTTGGATGATTTATACACAATTTTATCTCATTCACATAAATTCATTTTTTATCTAAAAGATAATTCATGAAAATCTTAGATAGATCCCACACCAATGTATAGTCATAGTTTTTTGTGGCTCATCATATTTTCACAATTTTGAAACCACTTTCTTAAATACCGATAAAAAATGATGGATAAAATTGTTATGTTGGTATGAATCAAATCTTATAATCATAGGTGGTAAGGAATTCAACCTGTAAAAATTATTTAATATTGCTACCATGTCAGCCCACATAGATTAAAATTTTCAACTAGTAACTAGTTGTTTAGAGAGTTTGACTCTAGACTGTAGATATTTGTTTTCATGGGTTCAAAAAAATGGTAGATGTTCAATTACCACATTTGATTGAATGTACAAGCTCTATGAATATTCTTTGACCAATAGAAATTTAGGAACTTTACATGTCATGCACATAGAAAAGTATTCTATCACCTTGGACACACATCATCATCTCACAATTTTGTAAGACGTTCTCTCTCCTTTCTGTGGATGCAAAATAGTCTTCAAGCTGTCATTGTAAATTCATTGGTAGTAGACATTATCTTGGACACATGCCAATATTTTTTAGCTTTACAAAAACAAAAATAGGACTCACCTTTACCATTGCAAACAAGTAGATATATGAAACATGTTTCCATCACAAAACCTACCTTCCTTCCATTCAATACACATGTCAACACAAAGCATACTTGTGGAAATAATATTTTGGAAATTAAAAGCTCCATGAAGTAAAAAGCTAGCATGACTCAACTAGATGACTCCCAGTAGTGCTGACAAGGATTAAGTGGGTCTGCTCAACAAAAATTGACACTTGCACAAGTGATAACTAGATCAAACCATAAGCAAGGTTGATGAATAATGATACTAAATAGCTTAAGTCGTAACTTAAGAAACCTAGAACTTTTGATATCCAATCAATGAATAAATAGATCATAAAGTGATCAACTAGGAAAATGCTTAGGGTTTAAGGGAATTAGGGGTAATACCCTACCAAGGGCACAAACCCTAGAAGAAATCTAATCTAGACCAACAAGAGATATCAGATGTAGACCACAACTATCACTATTATTGGTAGCCATGAACATATTAGAGCAACAAAAGTAGAAAACCTTCATGTCTAGGGAAATAAAATGCATCTTGACATCAATGAATTTTTTTTCAACATTTCAAATAACATTGACAACATTTGAAACTTTGCAATAATCTCCATCTCAAATCTCTTGACATCAACCTTTGACATTAGTGACAACGAGCATATTTCCAACATTCTCTATAGGGGAGGGCACTAGGAAGCCAAATTTTATTACTTCATAAAGAAATCACATAAAATTACTTGATAGAAATATAAATGCATTGTGATTACCCTAAATCTTTCATTACCCTTTATTCAATTATGGTAAATTTATTGAAAAATCCACTAACCCTCCATAATGTAAACCATATTTTCAAAGTTTTGTTAAACCCTCATCATGATAAGATAGTATGTTAAATGGAAATGATATATAACCAAAATCTAAACAATATTTGTAAAAATATAATTATCTCACCCATTAAATATGTTAAATAATTTGATTCTCAATAAATTCTTCATATGGCTAAATAAATATTGTATCATTTAAAAGTAAAAAATTAAGTAATAATATAATATGTTTAAATCACATGAAAGTTAAATTTAAATATTATTGTTGTAAAGTTCTGATATCTAAAATTTATTTAAATATAAGTTAACTTGAGTTATTCGTTGAAACAAATTATTTGCATTTAAGCCAAAGGAAATATGCTTTAGTACTACAATTATGGAGTGCATTCATTGTTTCATTTTGAGCTAATTATTTTTCTTCAAATATGGTGTTGAATAAATTTTGACAGAGTGTATTGATAATAAATATATAGATGCATTTAGTATAAGCCCACAAAACATGATAACAATTGAAAAATATAGAAAAAATGGTATAAACACAAATTGTTGGTATCCCTTTCTATTACATTTTTTCTCTCCAATGGCTTCCTTGGCTAGGTCCATAGTACCATATTTTTTTAATAGAAATTCAATCCTTTTCTCATGCAAAGTAAAACATAACAACAAAAACATACAAAGTGGTCATTTTCAAGAATAAATGGTTATTAATATATATTATCAAATACTTTAGGTGGCATCATCTAACAAATAATCAATTTAAAATGAAAGAATCGATACTAAGCACAAGATAAAAAATATAGCATGACCGCTATTCCCTTTATGCAAAATTTATAACTATTTATTTCAATAAATTCCTTATATTCTTGTGGGAAGTTGGGCAGATGCCACCACACAAGCAATGTGCATGAGGGCAGCATTCACATGTGTTTTTCATTGGCAGTTCTGGAGGCTTCTCTGGGAGGTTGTAGCAATTATTTCTTTGGGCATGTAAGTGATAATTTCAAAGTCTTATCATTGGCCTCTATAGCTTTCCAACCATGCAATCATTTATGGTTATAGGTTGGATTTCCCAAATCATTAAGAACTAGTTAATTTCCTTCTTCTCTAGATCTCTTGCTGCAAGGTTTTATATGGTTATGGGACACTTCATACTTTTGGTCTTAGTGTCAAAATTGGAGATGGGAGAAATGGTGACCCCGATTCAACTAAGGAGCTCAAAGTGGAAGATGGCCTTTCTCGACCTAATTACCTCGCTTCATCTCTATCGGGTAATTCGTCGCCCAAACTATCGAACCTTTGCAGTGGTGAAATACATGGGTGGTGAGGGATTTATGGTGGATGCAAAAGGTTATTGGCTTGAATCCTACATTTCCTCTCATTTCTTGGCTGGCTAGACTTCAGGATATTGAGTTTTCTATGGAAAATTCAAGAGTGATAATGAAGGGCCTTTTCAAGCTAGATATGTTGGTGGGATTGGAGAAAAGATCTATCTACGACATTGTTGGGGAAGGGTATCCCTCGACCTTGTGACCTAAAGCTTTTGGAGGACCTAGATGCTTTGGTGAAATTCTACCCTTTCCTCCTAGATGTTAGTGACATGACATTGGTGGAGCATTAGAGGCTGGCTAGTGCGAGCGCTGAATTTCTAAAGAAAAAGTTTCATTTGGTTGTGTCGAATTTGGCTTAGAAGCATGAATTTTGATAATTTGCTCAAAAAAATGTTTGGTAATGGGGTTGTGGTCACTGTTTTTGATGTTTTTGTGGTTTTGGGAAATTTTTGGTTTTGGCCCTATATCGTTTAGTGTTTTAGTTCAGTTTAATGTTAATCAAAGTTGTCTGAGGGGGGTGGTTTCAGCCAATATGACCTAGTTGATGGTCATTTTAGTAGTTGGATTGTAGGCCTACGCATGGTGTTGTAATGTAGGGACTTTCTCTATGGTACCCATAGCCAGGGGCTCATATTTTGTAAACTCCTTTTTAAAAATTAATATAAATCTTATCTTACCCATAAAAAAAATTCCCTATATTCCTTAAATGGAAACATACAATTCATATCAAATAATTTTCATAAGCACATTTCACAGATAAAGGACCTCCTAATTTTATGGTGAATTCAATTCCTTTTAAATAAAATCATCAATGCCATGCTCAAGATAGGTTGATGGACAAATAAATTGTTATCTATGTGATGTCACAATCTTACATATAACATTTAAAAATTATTACAAACTTTAATAATTGAAAGAACCAAGAGACAGAGATATTTGACAAGTACAAATGAATGCATAAATTGTATAATGTCAATATATGTTGATAGACAGACAAGGGTCTCCTTATAAAGGAGAAATATCCAAAAGGAGGTGTTGAGGTGTTCTGACACCTCAATAGTCTAAAAACTAGCTAATGAAAATATAAGGAAAATATCAAGAAATATCAATGTGCACAATAAATGCCTAAGTAGGCTTAGGTCAAGATATGTGTAAGCAAGCATTAATTACACTGACACCCCTCCTTAAGCATAACTTAGGTTGGCATGGATAAAATGGGTCTTGGCTACTAGCCTAGTAAGGTACCCATGTACAAGCAATCTCTCTAAAAAAAAAAGAGTCAGATAGAAAACCCAATGGGAAGAAAACTATCCTCCAAAAAGAGAGAAGTGGAGAAGACTAGAAAGCCCCCCCAAGGATGATGATGTTGATATAGACCACATGCCATGAAGAGCTCATAGATGAATGGACTTTCTCTCAATGAAGGGTTTGGTGAAGATGTCAACAACTTGCTCTAAAGATTGGAAAAATACTAAGTTGATGATCTAACCATGAATCAACTCTCAAATGTAATGCATATGAATCTCTATGTTTTTAGTTTGTTGATGTTGAACCGAATTCCTACATATATGAATAGTTCTTTGGTTGTCACAATAGATGACAATAGGCTGCCTAAAAGGAGTACCAAACTTAGAAAGAATGCCTTGAAGCCATATAGCCTCAGTAGCTAAGTTAACAACTCCCCTGAACTCTAACTCTATGGATGATATAGCAATAACATTTTGCTTCTTGCTAGACCAACTAATAGGGCCTGAACCAAGTGAAAAGTTGTAACCTAAAGTGGATTAACGAAGCTCAATATCACCAGCCCAATTTGAATATGTATAACCAACCAAGTCAATTGATGAACCAACTTTGTAGTGAATCCCAAACCCAGGAGTACCATGAAGATATTGAAGGATCCTCTTAGCTACTTTCCAATGTAGCTCATAAGGTTTCTGTATGAATCTTGAAACCATGCCTACTGTATAGGCAATTTCTGGCTTGGTATGAGTCAAGTAATATATAAGACTACCAACAAGTTGTCAATACAGTGTTGCATCAACCAATGGTGTAGTATAGGAAGTCTCAAGCTTGACTCTAGAAAGAAAGGGAGTTTGAGATGGTTTGCAAGTAGTCATATGAAACCGTGCAAGTAGATCAAGAGTATACTTGGGTTGTGCAAGAGTAATCCCTGAGCTTGACTGTGAAATCTCAATTCCAAGGAACTAGTGCAATAAACCCAAGTTTGTCATGTCAAATATATCCTGAAGTGATGTCTTCACTGCTATAATGGTAGATGAAGTACTCCTAGTAATCAAAAGATCATCAACATATAGAACCAATATCAAAAGTAAATCATCCTGCAATAGTAGATACACATTAGGATCAGAATGTCATCTAGTAAAACCTAAAGATAGGAGGTAGGAGTCTATCTTGGCATACCAAGCTCTAGGAGCTTGTTTAAGGCCATAGAGAGATTTCTTAAGTGTACAAACTAAGGATGAATCTTGAACAAAACCTGGTGGTTGTTCCATGTAGATTTCCTCCTTAAGGTCTCTATGAAGAAAAGCACTCTTCACATCCATCTGATGTACATTCCATCCATGTGATGTGGCTATAGCAAGTGTGAGTTTGATGGAAGTCATCTTAGCAACTGGCACAAAGGTTTTTGTATAGTCAATGCTTGCAACTTGTGAAAAACCTTTGTCTACCAAATGTGCTTTGTACTTATCAACTAACCCATCTGCTACAAATTTAGTTTGATATATCCAGGTCTACATCGTACTATCTTCCTTCCCTTAGGAACTGAAGTCAAATCCCAAGTGTGATTTCTAATCAAGGAATCATATTCCTAATCCATAGCAATATCCCACTCTAGTATGCCTGATGCCTCTTTTAATGCCTGTGGATCATAAACTGAAGCAAAGAAGGCATGTGGTCCCCCCTAAAAATCTACTTGAATCAGTCTATCATCTACTAAATCCTATATCCCTGTATCTGTCCTATGTATAGTGTAAGATGTGGGTGAGTCTGGTGTAGATATATCAACTTCTAATGCAATCCCTAAACTAGATGAAGATGAACCCTCATCACTATGAGAACTGGAAGAAGAAGATACTAGACTAGGAATTTGCTGAGAATGATCTGAATCATCAGTATTGTAATCAAAATCTAAAGAGTCCATAATATGTAGAGAAGTGTCAAGTATAGTTTTAGGAGATGTTTCTTGAAACTTAACACTTCTCTCAATAAACAACTCATGTGTGGTAGGGTGGAGTAGGTGATAGCCTTTTACACCATCTGGCTATCCCACAGAGATGCAAGTTTTAGATTGAGGATCCATTGCCTTGTGTTGCTCTTTTAGAATGTGTGCCATGGCATGCGAACCAGAAACTCTAAAATGATCAACTACTGGTTTCCATCCTTTCCGAGCTTCAAAGGGAGTGATACCCTTTAAGGCTTTATGTGGAACTCTATTCTATATGTAACATGCATAGTTGATTATGATGGTGTGAGACTCTTAGAGTGAATCATACAATTAGCCATCTCTTTTAAAGATCTATTTTTACATTCCGCAACACCATTTTATTGTGGGGTATAAGGAATTGTTCATTGTAGATCTATCCCCTCTAATATACAAAACTGCTCAAAACTATTATTGACATATTCTCTCCCATTATTTGTTTGACGAACCTTGATGACTTTCTCTGATTGTTTTTTGACAAGAGCTTTGAAATCTTGAAAAGAATCAAACACTTCTATTTTTTGTCTAAGAAAGTAGACCCATGTAAAATGTGAGAATTCATCAATGAAGGTGAGAACATATCTAGCCTTTGCAAAAGATGGATGGGGAAAATCCCCTAGAACATCACTATGAACAAGGTTTAAAACTTGTGGGTATGTGGATCATGATGGGACAAAAGTGGCAATATTATATGGGTATTTGTAGGGTATGTGGTCGACAACTTTTTTTATCCAAAATTGATGAAATTAAAAGGTTTTAGAGGATTTCCAACTTTCCACCAATATAAATTATGCTTTAATTTGAATTTAATAAATTATTATTCATTTTCTATTAGAATTACGACTAAATTCTGATCAATAGGTTGATTGAAAACATCTATAACTTTCAAATGGTATCACATTTTTGAATCCAAACATGCATCACATTCTATGCTTCACACATAATATAGGATTAAAAAAAGAAAAAATTAAATTTCATGAAGTTTGACCAAGTTAAGGAGGTTAGACATACAGTTTTTATATTTTTAAAATTTGTAATAAAAATTCATATTAATTATTTACTTGGAAAAAATTACAAAAAATATGCATCACATCTGAACATGAGTCCTCTACTTATATATAAAATATTATAAAAAAATTATTATCATTTTATTATGGTTAGGATGGCACAGATTAACCTACTCTTATTTTTCCCCGAATTTAATTACTAATGCATTGAAATTTCAAATTTTCACCAAATAGATTTTATTTATTTTAAATAAACCTAGTAGTTTAGAAACTACATTTAATTTTTGCAGATTCTATTCCTACATATTTTTGAAATAATATAGATAACTTATTCAATTTTTTATGTCAAGTTTCCTAACACTCCATTTTTCTAAAATTTTTGCCACTTAAGGGCTTTTTCCATGATGATCCCCGACATACCCTTGTGTTGCCCTCCTTTATTTAACTTTGTCAAATTTTTCTTCTGGATGCTTTCCAAGTGCACAACCCTCACAAATTCCTTTAGAAAATTTAACCTTAGGTAATCCCTTAACCATGTTTTGTTGACATAGTTGTTAAAGATAGTGGTAGTCAAGATGGCCAAACCACTCATGCCATAGTTTACTAACTTCATCTCAATGAGTTAGTAGTGCTTTTGGAGAAATATATGTGGAAAAATTGGAGAAGGAATATAATCTTGATTGGTGATTTTCCTCTCCTATTACTACCAAATTGTTGCTTTGTAATTCTCTTATCTCAACCGATTTTGGAGAGAATTGTACTCTCATGCCCTTCCCTAAATGAGTTATTTGATACACTTAAAGGAGATTAGTTGAGAGTGAAGGAATATTTAGAACATTTGAAAATGTTCCTCCTTCAACTTCAACAAAAACTCTCCCTTTTATCAATGCTAGAGTATCATCACCTAAGGTAATTGTGGACATACTTGATGGTTTGAAGGATGAAAAATAAAACATGTGAAGAACCCATATGGTGTGAAGCACCAGAGTCTAGAATCCATGATGGAGATAAAGATGCTTTAGAAACTAAGGATTTTCCTTTTGATTTCTCTTTTTCCTTAGTATTATCTTGATTTGATGAAGATGCTTTAATAGAATCAGGTAGCCCTATATTATTCTTTTTGAGAATTTTTTGTAGAACTTCAATTTTTTTCTTCATGCAGTGTTGTTCATCATGTCCAATATTTTTACAAAAGGTGCATGCAACTCTCTTTTTACCTTGAGTGTCCTTTCTGGAGTTGTCAATTTTATTTTCTTTCTTAACTTGCTTGTCCTTTTTAGTGTTCTTCTTCTCCCCTTTTGAAGTTTGTGGTGTTTCATTCCCTGCAAGGAGGGCTTGAGGTTTCATAGACTTCAAAGTACCTATTTGAATTAACTTTTCTTGCTCCCTTGTGAGGTCAGCAATGAAGTTATCAAGTGTGGGCATTGACCATGAGGCTCTAAGAGCCCTTCTAGTAGAGTAGAAAGTTGATACAAACATAGAAAATTTTGGACCTAGCTTGGAAAGCATAGAAAGGATTAATTGATCCTCTTTCTTGTCAATTCCATAATCTTTTAAGTGCAATTTCAAGGATTTAAACTTAGTAAAAAAGTCTAGTAAAGTTGAGAAATTACTAAGACCTAAGAGTTGATTTTCCAAATCATGGCTTCTAAGTTCATCTATTTTCCCAAATAGTTTGTTAAGACCTTCCCAAAATTAGTTGGGTGTTTTCAAGTTCTCAACATGGAACAACAAATCAGGAGATAAATTTAAGCATGGAAAGCCAAATGCTTTATCACACTTATTAAAAAACTTTTCTTTGTCTTTAGTTGCATTAAGTTCTTTCTATGTTCCCATAGTTACCCTATATAAGCCTTTTTTCTTAAGTACAAGAATTAGTTTCACCTTCCAATCATGATAATTGAAAGGTGTTAAGGGCACTATAACAACATTAGATTCCATACTACTTTGACTAAGATGATTGTTTTGTGGAAAAGAAGAACTTAGAAATGCGAGCAAAAGTGAAATTAAAACGCAATACACACAAGCATTTCTCGAGGAAGTGCGGAAATTAACCACACAACACCCCCCTTTTGTTTTTCCCCAATTTGGCACTTTATAAGTTAGTGCATTTTATAGTGAGAAGATACAAGGGTTTATAAAAAAACTAGTATTTCTTCAATGTGATATCCCCCAAATTATAAAAACCTCCTTAAAACAAAAAATTCTCCCTTTTACAAACAGTTGTGGTTGATCCAAAACCACTATGACAATGGCTAGTACAAAAGTTTGTTTTCTTAACAAAAGAAAAAAGAAAAGGTGGGCTAGTGTCTAAGAAAAGTTTGTTTGTGTTCTACTCTGATACCATGAAAGAACCAAGAGACAAAGATATTTGACAAGAAAAAATGAATGCATAAACTGTATAATGCCAATCTATGTTGATAAACAGTAAAGGGTCTCCTTATAAAGGATAAATATCCAAAAGGATGTGTTGAGGTGTTCCAACACCTCAACAGTCTAAAAACTAGCTAATGAAAATATCAAGAAATATCAGTAGGCTTAGATCAAGATATGTGTAAGAAAGCATTAATTACACTAACAATAATCATTTACACAAATGACTATAAAGACAATGTTGAGAATAAAAATGCATACTTCTTTTATTTTTATATTTTCTTGTTGTTTATCTACATATATAAACCAATAATTATGTTTTTCTATTGGCTAAAAATTACACACTATTTTTAAATCTCTAGTGTTTAGCCAAACACTATATATTTCCTCTTAGTTTGTTATGAGATAAGTTCACCTACTTCAAAGTTTGGCATCTCCTTAAAATAAGTGGTATTCTTCCTCACAATGGATTTTGATCAAAAGCAAGATTTCTTAGTTGTGTGAGGTCATTAAGACTATCTAGAAATTTTCCTAAAATAATATTTTTACTTAATGATAAAAGTCCAAGAATATTTGCTATCCCAAACTTTTTTGGAATACTTCCCTATAAATTATTTTTGTCTAAATATATAGTCATTTAGGATGTGGAATTTTACCAACCGAGATGGAATAGTGTTATTAACACAATTATCAAATAAGCTTAAGTGTGCTCATATTTTGAGGTTGCTAATGTCACAATATAGTTTCCACAATTTCTTTGGAGGACAATGATAAAGTTTAGAGTTGGCTTGATCGGTGTCTAACAAAAGAGGGAAAAAAGATGGTGAAATAAGTAAGAGACAATTGTAAATATTCTAAAATGGATAAAAGAATAGACAAACAACTACTTCCACTCCCAAGATGTTTTTGAATTAATTTATACTTAAATATTAGAATAAATTACCATACTCCAAGGGCATCTTGCCTCTCAAATTTGGTTGCCTCTAATAATTGATGTAAGAGCATCTCTACGGTCGATCACTTTTGCATCACCCAAAAGTATTTGATTTAATTTTTCTTTTATTTTATAAATATTTAGGAGTTATATTAGTATTATACTATTGTTGTTATAAAATACAATTATTTTTGCAAAGTTAATTTTCTTGCCTAATCTTTGTTGTAGTGCATTTTGAGTCTGAAACCAAAATTTCCTAGTACAATAATTTTTCAAGATTTACAATACCATTTGATCACATTTCCAAACTTATTGGTCCTAATAATATTTTTGGGTAGAACCACAATAACTTTTAATAAATATAACTCACCATGAGACATACACCCTACTAGTTTTCTTGATAGATAACATGTAAAAGTCCCTTTTGGTTTTTGCACCCACCTTTGGATATTGTGCCAACTTGAATTGTTTGAATTGTTTCCATGGAAGGTTATGAAATGAGGCTCATGACCTGTTGATTGGTTGTAACTTATCATTGGAAATGATCCCTATTAATAAGACAAAAAGATCCTCAGAATAAGGTATAACATAAAAGAGATAAGTCTAACTATTGGTTTTAGGTTCTTAATTGATGTAAAGGACACAGACTAAATGAGTTTATGATTGTGCATGGATTATTATTCCTAAATTTTACTGGTGAACTTGTAAAAGAGAATTTGGATTTAGCATGTAAGTTGAACATTGATAATTGAATGCTACTATAAATGATTTTGGCATCAGAGTATTTTATCTTCTAAATTTATTTATGCTATGTAAATTGTTGGTATTTGTCTTAGAGTTTGGGTTGCATAAATATATTATTTTTTATTTAAATTTATCCATAACAACAATAAAAAAAGATAAATATATTTCTCTCAACAAATCTTATAATTTATAAGATGACAAGAGGTATAGGCCTTAAATTGAAAAATTCCCTCCTAAATGTAAAAAAAAACCTCACTTTCCTTTTTCAATTCCTTGTTTTACAACCATTAGTCCTTCAAATACGATATTGCAGTGTGATAAGTTTATAGGTTTTCTTCAAAATAGGAAAAAAATATATTTGAAGGACTAGCAATATCATCTACCAAGCTGATTTCCACACATGTTTCTTCTGTTGTTTGACTCTTTTAACACCTTGTTTATGAAAAACCCTTTGGATGCAAGAAAACTAGCATATTCTATATCACTTTAGATTAACATAAAACATTGATTAGATAGAAACTACACTTATGACAAATAAAATCTAGATAATTGAGGATCATTAATAAATCCTACTAAATTTCATGATCGAACATACCTAATACAAACATACATTATAATAAGGCTAATGTGTATCACAATATGCCTTGATTGGTATAGGGTAAATAATTTACTTGTGAATCTATTACAGATAAGAAAACTTGTCAAACTATTGATCTTTATGGAATTAATCCTTTAACCATAAAAATTACTCAACATTGTTAAGTAAAAATCCTCAAGCAAGGAAAGAGTACATATATGTGTTTAGCTTAATTCCAAGATAGTCATTATTTCTTTGTAATATGTAGTTGAATTCATAAATAATTATACTACAATTATTCAATATGAGAAATTTTTTTTGAAAGATCAATATGAATAGAACTTGTAGAATAATAGGCTTTTCTTGGTGGTTTAATATAAAATATATAGCATCAAAATGAATCCAACTAGCTATAGCAACATTCATTTTTAATCTATTTCTTCATAAAACTAAAAAATGAAAATAATTAAATATCCATAATTGAAGAGTTGACAAGAAATCAAACCTACAAAAGAAGTTCTATAAGAAATTCATGTGAAAAAGACAATACCAAATGATAATGGAAAGAAAATCCAAATCTAATAATTTTATTTTTTATGGTGCAAGTCTGACAAAATTACCTTTGAAAACACAAAATTTATAGCATGCATTTTAAATTTTATCATTGATCTGTAGAATGATTTATTTTTTATTTTTGAAGTGACCTAAATTATTTTCCAACAAAAGAATTTTGGGTCAATTTTGATATTTTTTATTGATAGGAATACTGTGTATTGTCCACAGGCTCTCCAAAGTGTGATTATTATAAAGCTGTGAAGGCATGTACAGTGGTCAAAAGTCTACGCCGAAAAATAGGGGAAAATGGGAGGAAATAGCGGGGTACGTTTTTCTTGAATTTATCATTATTTGGTAGACGAATTGACTTGTATTTCGTCTTCATTCATCTTCATCTTTCCACGCAAGTAAATACAATAGATAGTATCTTGTTTTTGGCGGCCACTTGCGGGACAAAGTGTAGGGTGGTAAATGACGAAGAAGAAAGAGAGGGAAGTCGGTTTACAATACGACACAAACATCTTCATCTTTCCCTTCATTCACGCCAATTTTAAATCACCTCAGTTTTAATTTGTATGTATTCTTGACTAGGCTGATGTGTGAATATGGAATTCGCATGGATTTACACGGCTCCTTTCGATAGAAACTTTTGCCGTTATGTTAAATTTCTCCGACAAATTTCAGCTAAGCTGAGTTTGTACTTAAGTCGGCCTTTTTCTTTGTTAATATTATAAATGTTTGACAAATTTCTCTTTAATTCTATCGTTGTCCAAAGGTAAAGTATAAGGAAACTTTCTTTGTAGAGATTATTTTCAATGTTTTTTTTCTTTTAAACAATATTTTTATGCTTTATAAATATAATTTGTATTTAATTTGATGGATACAAATTGAGTGCAAGTGAGGTGGTATGTGTTTATAATTATATTTTAATTTGAAAAGTTTATGAATCAATTTTATTTGTAGTATTTAAATTAACGTAAGAAATTGTATTTGTGGTTTTGAATTAAGGAAAAAAATAACATATATGAAGATTGGATACATGTTATAAAAGGACAAATACTCAAAATAAAGTAAGGTACACGTTAGATACATACAATATAAACACTAACATACATATAATATTCTTTGTTCTTAAACATCATCTAGATAAATTTTGGTCAATAAAAATAAGATAAATATTATTCATTCATGAAGATATCTTCATTCACTATCAATTTCAAATCAAGTTGGTTTTTATTTCTATTCATTCTTGACTAGGCTAATAAAGTCTCTTGTTTTTGGTGGACAATGTCTACGCTTGCTAATAGTTGTTCTCACATGTGCAAGAAAAAGTGGAGAAATTAGTTTACAATAAATAGACATATATTTATTTCACTGTTACTTAAATTTTAGAATAAAAGAAAAGTTGTTGTTTTCCAAATAGTAAATGGGATTGCAAGCTAAGTGGGCTTAGCCTTGAGTTGCAATAGTACGAGGATGGGTGACCTCCCAGGAAAGCCCAATGCTCCACCTCTGTGAGCAATGCTAAGTGGACAATTCATTATCATGAAACATGGGTCAATGAGATTGATTGGAAAAACTACAGAGTTGAATCTTGATAGCAATATCATAAGTAAATAGAATTTAACTTGTGATTATTAGTTTTAATTAAAACATTTACAAATGTGATGAGTAGCTTTGGCATTTATGAAGTACTTTTGTTAGAATTGGCTATGGCTGCCAAGATATTGAGACCAAATGGAAAGCACAAAAAGATAGAATAGAATGTGACAAGAATAAACTATATTCAATGTCAATGATATGATATAATTGATGTACAATGAGAGACACCCCTTAGTTAAATAGCCAAGGTGAGATGCAAGATCTCATAGGATTATAACAAGTGTCTTAATGATATACTATGAGACAACTAATCACACTTACCTAGGTTCACATGTAGTAGTTGTCAAAAGATAAGATAACAACTAATGACAACTAACATCTTATAGAAAGATTCTTTCCTATGACCTAATTAAACTTAACATGTGTAAATAAGTCCCCTAGTAATGAATTGACTAGGTACAAGACTTTATTTACACCAACACCCCCCCTTAAGTACAACCTAGAAAGTAGCAGATTATTATGCAAATGTCACAAAGATGCCAAGATGGGTCCTAGCTACTAGGCCATGTTAGGTACCCATGTACAAATGAAATGCAATCTCTCAGAAACAAAGAAAAGGAGAAAACCTAGTGGGAAAAAACTCCTCCCCAAAAGAGAGATGAAAATACAAAATAGAAATTCTCTCAATGAAGAATAAGAAGGTAAAAACCCCATGTGAGGGAAAAGACCCCCCCATAAGAGAGAATAAGAAGAGAGACAAGGAAGCCCCCCTTCAATGTTGAGTCTCCTACGATAATGGTAGAAGCTCGACATCCAAACATTCTAGAAGGAAAATCAATGTGATTCTTTTTTAGAAGATTTTTCAACTCATCAATATCCTTCTTATAATAGTATTGTTCTTCATGTCCATCCTTCTTGCAATATGCACAAAAAGGCCTCTCCTTCTTAGATGATTCTCCTTTGGAAGAATATTTTTTCTTTGATTGATATGAATGTGGATTATTCTTTGCTTTCTTCTATTTCTTATCTAATTCTATTTTTTTCACTTGAAAAACCAACAATGCTTGAGATTTAGAAGTCTTGATGAGACTATTGAGATAAGCTTGTGTTGCTCATGTATCAACATCTCAGAAAATGATGCAAATTGAGGTGTAGTATATGCAAACCCCATAGTCAATCTATGAGTATGAAAGCTAGAAACAAAAGAAGCATAATCAAGACCAAGTTTGTTCATTGTATTGTAGACCAATTGAATGTCCTTATCAATTCCACATGCTTTGAATTGCTCTCTTAGATCATTAACCTTAGTAGTGATGTAGTCTTGAATGTTGTCAAAGTTCTTAGGATCAAGGCTCATCAGTTCATTATTGTTGTGCATGTTTTGCACAACCGACCCTTTGAAAACAGGGACCCCCTTTTTTGCTCGAGTCAGGTTGTTTCAACCTCGTCTCATTTTGTGTGCCCTCATTTCCCAGTCTACACTGGCTCTAAGCCTAAGAGTGATCCATTTTATGTTGGCCTAGTTCATCTACTTAGGTTTTTCTATGGTCATCTACCTTTGTAGGCTCAGTCTCGTGGCCTGCCATTTTTGTTTTCCTGATGGTCGTTGGCCCTTGCGGACCTGCGTTCATGGGTTTCCTTTGGCCATTCGCCTGTAGCCAAGTCCTTGCATCCACCTGTCAGGAAAACTCTATGCCCATGTTTTTCGTTGTGTCTTTCATACCTTGTGGACCCATGGCTATAGGTTTCCCTAGGTGGGACCCCATTCCTATTTCAAAATTATCACAGTGGTCGATCTTTGACATCTGCCTACATGGCGGGCTCTATGGTCAGTCTTTCCGTCTTCATGCACGGTTCACCCCCACCCGACCTCTGTCACCTTGTGGCTAGGCTCTATTAGGTCCATGCTTGTTGGAGGGTCCACCCTCATGGGTCGCCATTTGTGGGAAGTCATCATCCCAACACCGTTTATAATGGAAAACCTTCACCACCTCACCGCCATGCGAGCTCGCAATTCACCAATGTCATTTTCTTCCCACAGACCTTAGTTGGTCTTTTGTCTTTTCTTCAATGGTGTCCTTTGAACTTCCACCTATTAGTTACTATTCATCACTACCTTAGTCATGGTGGCTTTTCCCCAATGGCTTCCCACCCTCTTTCACCTGTGCTTATTACTTGGCCTTCTAGTTTGAGGGAATCCTGTCTTGTTGGGGAAAGGCCTGTAGTAATGAACTTGGGGAATTAACTCACGTATCATGAATTATTGAATTCCTCGTTCCCAAAAGATCTATGAATCCCTACATTTAAACAAAGCTTAGACATATCTAAAAGCTGACTCGGTACAAAGCAATAATAGAGTGGGCCTGTGTCATCTTTTATAACTCTAGGAGCTCATTGTTCCTAAGGGACATTAATTTCTGATATGAGTAAATTGCCTCTATTAAGAAGGGAGTGGGAGATATAATTAATGAACTGATAATGGTATTTACTTACGATGGTCCAAAAGGCGTCAAGGGTGCTTGCTATATGTGTTGAGGAAAGTAGCCCAGTCTATATCTTCTACTTTTGACACTATGGTGGGTTGTCTTATCTCGAGCTCCCTTGGGGCTTTGTATGTAGAACTCTGCTTGGCATCAACCATCGTTGAATAAAAATTCAATAATGGATACCCACCTTCTCCCACTTGACGGCATTCGTTAACATGGGACTTGACATATGGGATTCTGCTCACCTCTGGCTACCTGTGTTGTGGCTTCCTCCCTCCATGCTCCTGCAACCCTCACCTACACGTCCTCCATAAACCGCTCATCCACATCAAAACATATAGTCCAACCAAGCAGGTGGATAGAGTTGTGAAGAAAATTTGAATGTTTTAGGACATTGAATGGACCCCTCAAGCTATATGATTCAATGAAACCAATTGGCACGATAAATCTTGGTGTAGGCACCAACTTTTAATCAACAATAGTGGAGGCAATGAAAATAAATGCCAGAATGTGCACAGGCTATGAATTCTACAATATGGATGGTGCAACTCCAAATTGGTGAGGGTGTGGAGAGGTAAGTTATAAAATTCATTGCACTAAAGTAACAACATTGTCATTAGGCTAACATGCATCTGCCATATATCCTAGGCCAAGCTCTAATGAAATCTCCACCTGAGTTACTTGCAAGACCAACTTTGTATTCCATCAAACGGAGTTTGGGGAATGCACAACATAAGGATGGGGGGTCCATGAAGGGATCAAAGGAGCACCCCAATGTAACAACACTACAACATTTGAGCAATCAAAGTTCAGTGGATTCAAGTGGCCAATATCACAACAGTGGTACAATGAATGGATTTGATTTAAATTATCACAGTAGTTGAACATGAACATACCAAGTGGGCTTGTGATGTATAGTACCACTTCTTTTGTGTGTCAGGGAAGAAAGGGAGGTTGTAGGCTACTCATATTAGAAAGATGAAGGCTAAGTTGTTCCTAGCGGCCAATATCCATGTGGGTTCCGCCTTCTTAATGGTCATTGGTCTTCACCTTTCTAGCCATGATGATTACAACACAACGCCCCATCCCCTTCAACTTGACGGTGACTATCTATGCGGATTCCACATTCCTCAGTGTCGTTGCAATGAAACTACATATGAAATGGGGGGAGATTCACTTGGTGCTTATGAATCATTTGAGAATGCATGCTTAGAGGTATTCCCAACAATACTATATTTTGTTTGGATCCAAAGCTATTACGTAGATGTCATGGGTTGAGTACTTGATGAAGATCATCCGGCGGGAGCAGTAGCACAAGCTTCCATTTTCTCTCCACCATATCCTTAGTGGCTTCATTGCTACAAATTCTTGACTTCCTTTGCCCTCGCCTCCTTAGCAGAAACCTTTTCTATGGGGTTTGATGACCATAATGCCGCCTAGGTGGTTTTCCCACTAATGGAAAGTTTATAACGGCTCTCCACTCTCCTTACTCTAGGTATGTGTAGGGTCATCATGGAAAAAAAAAAGGCCCTTAAGTGGCAAAAAATTCAGACAAATAAGAGTTAGGAAACTTGACGTAAAATTTGAATAATTTATCTATATTATTTAAAAAATATGTAAGAATAGAATCTGTAGCAAATTTAATGTACTTTCTAAACTACTAGGTTTATTTAAAAGAAAAATATATATATATGGTGAAAATTTGAAATTTCAATGCAGTAGCACATAAATTTGAGGAAAAAAAAAGTAGGTGTTTGTCTGACCACCCGAACCACAATAAAATGATAATATTTTTTTATAATATTTTAGATATAAGTAGAGGACTCATGTCCTAATGTGATGCATATTTTTTTGTCATTTTTTCCAAGTAAATAATTAATTATGAATTTTTATTACAACTTTTAAAAAATATAAAAACTCATATTTCTAACCACCTTAACCTAGTCAAAACTTCATGAAATTCATTTTTTTCTTTTTTTAATCCTATAGTATACGAAGCATAGAATGTGATGCATGTTTTGGATTCAAAAAATGTGATACTATTTGAAAGTTATGGATGTTTTTCAATCAACCTATCAATCAGGACTTTAGTCATAATTCAAATAGAAAATTAATAATAATTATTTATTAAATTCAAAATAAAACATAATTTATATTGGTGGAAAGCTGAGAATCTCCTTTAAAAACCCTTTTTGTTCCATCAATTTTGGGTAAAAGAAAAGTTGTCAGCCACATACCCTACAAATACCCATCATATCACCACTTTTTGGCCCATCATGATCCTGCACATACCCCTCTGCATTATTCATCTTTATGAGGAAGGGGGATTTATTTGCACACATAAGATCCATGACTCGAGATTCCACTTCACCCATGTTGCTATCTCCATGGCACTCTCCCATGGCTCACCCAAATGAAATTCCTGCAGGTGAACATTCATGTCTAAAGAATTACCTTCCTCCATCCCTCTTTGAGAGCCTATTGACAATTGTGATTTCAGTGTTAGCGCTTGAAAGCTATTTATGGATGCACATAGACACAATGAGTTATTCTTAGAGTTGTGACCTGTGACATGAAAGGAAAAAATGGGATGATAAAGGTTGGTACTAAGGCGAAGGTATCACAGGTTGCTAATTAGAAAAGAGTAGGAAGACAACATTCTTATGAAGTTGCATACATAGCTCCCAATCATTTAACATTAGCAAGAGGAGCCATTTGACGTATTGATCAAATTAAATATTCAAACAAATAGCAGAAATATTCATGAATACTTGTTTTAATTACTAACCTTCCCCTCATCATATCTCATGGCCATTACATTATCAATTCGAGGAATGTTATCAAATGTTGGTGGCCCATCTAGTGTGAAATTCATAGGAGAATGATATTCCCAAATGGGTGATGGCTCACCATTAGAAGATGGTTAGGATGCAAGGACATGACATAGCTACAAGTTTCCTTTTATTAAAGTGCTAATTTGTTACACCCGACAACAACCGTCCATGTGGGATCCGTGCTTTGGGGGACCATCCATGTGATGTCATTACTAAAATGGCGAACTAATGGAAGATGTCTGCATCAACATCTCTGATGGCGTTCGTAAAGGTGGGTCCTGAGTGTGGATGTGTTGCAGTTGATAGTCATTGATAAACGAATTTCTTGAGACTGGAGCCCACACTTGCATCTCCTATGGTTCTTTTTTTCTTATGTGGGGCTCCCTAGTCTTGTAGCCATCCCTTTGGGAGCGCATCCATGTTAATTTCTCAAGGCCATCGATGGGGTTGATGTTATTATTGGATCTTGGTATTTCCATCATGAGATGTAGTGGCTTGCGGAAAGATTTAGGTAGGTTCAAGTTATTTGATTCTTGCCATGGTCATGTCAGATAATACACCAAAGCCATAGAAAGATGAAGGCAATAGATAAGTGGATCTGAGCTAATGATTTGGAAGGATTAGAAATGAAGGAAAGGTTGGAATTCAACATTTCCTATGGCAAGAAATCATAGTTATAATTTATTCTACATCGTCCAAGGACATGGGGGTGGATGATTGAGGATCAAGCTTGGTGGGTTTAGTGTTGAATGCACAAAGTTTGCACTCCATTTTTCCATATTCAAAAGGAGCTCAAACCCACTAGATAAGGAGGTGATATTACACAAGGTGTTGTTGGATGACCTGAAGGTATATCTACTCACAAAAATGATGAAGTCACTCTGAGAGGCTCACACTAGAAAACCATGATGTCGGGTTGATTTTAGAAATGTATGACACAACATTAGTGGGGTTGGTGAAACCAAGCAAACCACAATGGGGTCAAGGAGAAAAGTTAGAATATGTGGGTTTCATACGCTTATGCAACATCTATTATTGACATCTCTACCACAACGTGGAAAGGGTGGATCTCCACATGGCATGGTCCACAACATCTATCTCTGCACAACAATCCAACTTGTTTGTTGGTAGTATGCTAGATAGATGTATTTTGACATGATGATAAACAACATAAAAGTGGTGTAAGGAGTATCCTAAACTAGGGGCGTCTCTTGCTAAATTTGGGGCAATTACTTAAAGGAAGAATATACATTCACCATTAACAACAATCATGGTGATTTGATTTTGGAGTGGCTATTTAGGTCTGCGGGTCTCGTGCTGCTATGTGTTGTTAACTCCTTGTCATCATTGCAACGGCTTCACTCTAGCAGCAAATCACGATGCTCTCCCCACATGGAAAGGCTACACCATCCTCCCGCCTCCATGAGGAATTAACAAGGTTACCCATAGCTCCATCCACCGATGCACTCAATGATAGTTATTAAAGCTATAGGGGTAGGAGGGGACTAAGCATCTTTTGGAATGTTGATTTCTTGTTGGGAAAAATGGTAACATTTATGATCAAGGATGTTCATGGTATACTTGTTTCAGGCTGCAATATTCAACAATTCAAAGAGGCACACATGGAGTTATTTGGACCATGGCAAAAAAATCACTAAGGAATTTTGGATATGCGGGCATGCAAATACTCCCCTTTATTCTAACCTTAGGGACAAAAAAAGTGAATAATTAAAGAAGTTAAATGATTATCACCAAGTATTTA
Organism: Sequoia sempervirens; assembly: GCA_007258455.2. NCBI lineage: Eukaryota > Viridiplantae > Streptophyta > Pinopsida > Cupressales > Cupressaceae > Sequoia > Sequoia sempervirens. Next base: position 25,323 of record VDFB02366963.1, on the reverse strand, counting down.
AAGGAGAATCTTATATCATTGTGATTCTTCATGGGCCTGATTAAACTTGCTATCTTGTGTAGGAACATGACCATCAAGGGGGGTTGGAGAGGAGGTCGTTTATGGTGGATCCACCCGTAGATTTTCTTCATATGGTTATCTAAAGAATATTCCAAGGTTGATAGGGGGTTGCAAATAAAGATTAACTCACTGGGTAGACTAGAAAATAGGTGTCTGTATGATGAAAGAGAGGCAGTGCCAGGAAGTTTGATGGCTGATCAACGAATCAGAGGTAGGGGAGGCTACCCCTTTCATCATCAAATGATCATGATCCATTTGGAGCCATCCTATAGGATCAAGAAGTAGATAATACACCTCAAAATGATGCAAATCCACAAATGGGGATCATTTGACTGATTGAAGGAATGTTGCAAAGACCCTTGAACAAAAGACAACATTTAGACAATCTGATAGTTTCTACTATAGGAAAAGAGTAATCAGCTACAAGACAAAACAAGAATGAAGAAAAAATTGTATTTTAGAATTGTTGGATAATGGGGGGTAGGTGGAACCCTAATTTAATCAAATTTGAGCCACTCATTGCAAATCAATCCTATCCATTCATTTGGGATTTGGAAAACTATAAATAGGAGTCACCCCCTCATTTGTAATTGGTTGGAGAGCTAGTGTAAAAGACATTTGCAGTAATAAAAGATAGCATTGCATGATTTTATGGATGTTCTCTGAGTTTTCTCATCTTGCATGCATGGTTCTACCTTCCATATTAGTTTTAGTTGTAGATTCTTGAATGGAAGTGATAATGGAAATTGTTGTTATGGTATTTGATGAGCTTTCAACCCACTTTTAGCACTTGTTGTTGACAATTTGTTGTCCAAAGTTAGCCTAGGATTCTTTTTGTCATTACTACAACCTAGTTCAATTGCTTATTCATGATGTGCATGTGCAATATGAAAATATATAAACCTTAGAAGATTGCACTAGTTTTGTGTAGTTCTAGGTTCTCTTGGTCAAGTAAAACCCATTTTAGGGAGTTTGTCTATTGTAGTAGCCTCCACGATCATTGTTCACTCATAGTTTCAGATCCAAGAACCTTCTCTCTTCTTTGCCCTTTTTCCTTTTTTTAACAAGTAACCTATGCTAAGGTTCATTGCACATTGTAAAGCCAAATCTAAAGTTGAAATAGGATTTCAAGATTGTTTTTTGAACCTGCAACAATTACATACTAACTTCTCCATCTCAGGAACTCCATTTCAAGACCCAACTTCCCACGCTTTGTAACTCATTTGTAAGTCTACCTTGTGATTCCAGAAAATCACATGAATCAACTAAGGTATTCCAAGCACTATCGAGACTTAACATTAGAGACCTTGGGATAGTGTTCTACAATTTAATTGTGGAAGATTTTTTTCAAGAGAGGTAATGTACCTTTGCATTACCTATATTGAGAAGTGCATAAAAAAACATCAATAATTATCAATTTGATAGCCTCTTACTTCATCTATAATACCCTACAATGTTTTTAATTTTCCCAAGCTTCATGAGAATTTTTACATGATTCAATTTGAAACAACAAATCTTGAGAAACTAGTCTATGAAGACACCCAAGAGCTTTGGTATGTTTGATCATCCATTTTAACTTTTTATTTGCATATGTAGGTTCAGATACCTTATTTTCAACATATAGAGCACTATGACCTTCTGTCATTAGAGTACTCCATGCATTTTGATGCCATGTTAAATAATTATATGATGTGAGCAAAAGAACCGTAGAATGATTCATGAAAATGAGAGAGCACAAGCAAACAAATCAAAGCAATGCACCAAGAGACCCCCCCAAAATCACTCAATCAAGAAACCCCCCAAGAAATATCTAATTTGGCACTTTATATTTAGTGTGTTTACAGTTGCTAGATGCTAAAAACAACAAGCTAGGCTTGATATTAGTGCTTACAAATGACAAAATAAGCCACAGGTTTAAGTATAATTTTTTGGTACAAAATGAGATCAATCTGATCATACCATTGAGAAGCACACAAAAAATCATGCACTTTCAAAAAAAATTCACCCAAAAATGTTACCGTAGGAGCAAGATATGAGCTCCCAAACTTCCCAAAATGAGGATGAAGCAACAAAACCTGTGATAATCTACAAATTCTAGAAAAACTAGGCACCAAAACTAAAAATTGATTGTACCACTATGTAGAGCATGAAAAATTAGCCCAAATAAAAAAAATTGCACAAAAAAGGAGGTTGTATGCCTAAGTTAAATGGGCATTTGAAAATTGCCTACAAAAAATGAAAACTCCAACTGTGAGGGGGTAGCAAACTCCAAACCAACCATTGACGTTACTGTTGATGCAAGTTGACATCAACATTGGAGGCAATTAAATTTGATGGTTATATCAGGCTAGTACATGAGCTCCTAATTAAATTTGGCATCTCTTGTCCCATCAATTGGAATATGCTTTGCAAATGGAATCTTTTGTGAATATGTTACAACCGTAGTTGGATTATTTTGTCAGAATATTCTTACTCCATTCCTATTTTTATTTTCTACCAGTTTAATGGTGTCCATTGCTTTTCAAAAATTGCTAGCAATATTATATGCCCACCGGTAAAACTTTGAATGGAAAATTTTCTTTTAAATACATCAATTTTTAATTTAAGAGCCCGTCAATGTGGCGGGGGCCACTACACGTGCCATGAGGGGATGGTTTTTGTACTCTATGGAGTACGGGTACTTTTTACCCTTTGCAACTACTTTCCTATAGAAATTCTTTTTCTATTTGATTTTAATACAAACACTTAACAAAAAATTTGATCAACACAATTTTGATTTTTCTAAAAAAAATTTCTAAAAAAAATTGATAGAAAAATAGTAATTTTTTTCAAAAAGTTGTACCATCGACATTAATGATGACTTGGGGTGTTATACTGCTCTCCAATAAAATTTTTTTTGCCTCACCTGACAACTACTCCAATTTGGATGAGTTGGAAGTTGATCTTAGGGTTTTTGGCACTTTTGGACGCAGTGGAAAGGTTGGAATTGACCTGAAATGCTCCAAATATGTAGCTACCTTCTTGATTTGGCAACCACACTTCAGCTTCAAACCATCATAGATTTGGCCTCATATGTCTGATTTGGAAAAAAAAGAAGGAAAAATCAACTTTCTTGAACCTTCTGAATGCAATGGTGAGCTTAGATTTGCATCAACAAACTCTGATATGAACCTACAATAAAAAGCCAAAAATGGAACACCCCCGAATTTGGTAGATCTCTCTTTAGAAAAAGATTCTCCAATGGCACCCAACCCACTCTGATACCATGTTAGAATTGGCTATGGCTGCCAAGATCTTGAGACCAAATGGAAAGCACAAAAAGAGAGAATAGAATGTGACAAGAATAAACTATATTCAATGTCAATTATATGATATAATTGATGTACAATGAGAGATACCCCTTGGCTGTATAGCCAAGGTGAGATGCAAGATGTCATAGGATTATGACAAGTGTCTTAATCATATGACATGAGAGAACTAATCACACTTACCTAGGTTCACATATAGTAGTTGTCAAAAGATAAGATAACAATGAATGAAAACTAACATCTTCTAGAAAGATTCCTTCCTATGACCTAAGTAAACTTAACACGTGTAAATAAGTCCCCTAGTAATGAATTGACTAGGTACAAGACTTTATTTACACCAACAATTTTAAATGGTTAGAATATTTTTTGTGTTTTTAATTAAATCATAGTGTTAGTATAAATAAAAAATAAAATTATATATATATCTATGATTATAAATTTATTTCTTTTTTTAATTAAGAATTTGAATTTGAATAATGAAAATAATAAATAAAATATATTTTAGATTTAAAATTGTAACTTAAAATATGTTCTTATTATAAGTTATTTATGATTATTAATTAGTGATTGTATTATTTAAGTGTGCATTAGGCATGTCAATGGGAGTATATTTACAAGCATCTATATAAACCATGAATGAATTAGGTGTGAGATATTTTCATTTTTTACGGTGTATTTAAAATCTTGAAGGACACATAATTTTATATAGGGTGATAAAAACATGTGTAAATCATGAGTAGAGTAGATGTGTGGTTTTGGGTCATTTCAAATTATAGCTTTCTCATTGCCCTACTTTCTTACCCAATAGTCCAAAATAAAATAGAAAATATCTTAAAGTTAGGCAATCTCCTAGATCTTTCTTCTATCTCAATTTACATAAAAATATCGGTCCCATCATATCTTAGCTTTAGGATTAAGGGACTTAGGTGTATGTTTGTCAAGTCAAATTTTTTGTGATACATTTTAATTTTGAATTTATGATTATGAATAATAGTGAGACCTTATCATATGATTATTATGAGGATGGAATATTTATTCTAGAACTATATATATCATTTGTGTGCCCATAGAATCAATCCACATGCATTAATTTGGTCTATGATTATGCATTGAAATTATACACATTTGGTCACCTAGAACTTCTTCACTCCACTATTTGGAATCTAAATTTACAAAAAAAAGCAATGTTAATAAACGCCTTAAAGGATTTTGGTAGAAGAAGATTCTCTATTTTGGCCAATCCATGAATATTTGATTTAATGGTTTTGGAACAAGGTTTGAAAACATGACAAACAATCATGTGTAACTATTGATGCCATGCTAATATAACACTCTAGGGTTGTGTAATTTTTGTAACGTAGTTAATGTTTAGAAATGAAATTATTCCTACAATACCTTTGAATGTATAATTAAGTGAGAAAAAATGCATAGTTATTTTTTCTTGTAATTTTCATTCTACTGGCTAGACCTTTTGGTCCCTAACATTGACCAATGACACTCCCTTGGTTTGGAACTTTATTTATTCTAATGTTGATCATTCTTAAAAAAATATTATATTTACATAAATTTAAGAGGCTTATGATCTATGTGAATAACAATCTTTTTTCCCAAGATATATTAATTCCTTTATTTATAGGCTTGAACAATGGATATAACTCCTTGTCATACATGGGTTGTTTACATAGCATTAGATAAAATCTCACTACATTTTAGGAAATTAGATGACCACATTAAGTCAAAAATACTCCAAGTTCATATTTGGAGGTATCAACCTCAATTTTATAGGACTATTTCAAATCAAGAAGAGCTAGTGTAGGTCTTAAATAAAGACTCTACTTCAATTGTGTGAATGGTTGTTATAGTCTCTTTATCCAAGGAAATTTTTATTTTACACCCACCTAAATTTTTGGTTCATAGGTCATGCCAAGTGTGAGAATACCAACACAAACCTCTAATAAAATTTTAACAATTGTAAAAGTCTATAATGTTCTATGATATTTTATGAGGCGACCAATCTCTAATTACCTCTATCTTCTTAGGGTCCACATAAAAACCATCCTTGTTCATAATGTATCTAAGGTATGAAATCATTTCCATACCAAAGGAATACTTTTCTTTCTTATTTTTTTTTATCATAGTTCCCATGTTCTAGAGTTGAAAGTATCTATTGAACATGATATAGATGTTACTCGTATGTATTGCTTATGAGTATGTAATCTAAACAAAAACTAACAAATAAAATAGTGAGAGGCCTAAGTGCATTATTCATCACCCACATCAAGGTGGAAAGTATATTTTTCAAGCAAAAGATCAAGGCTATCCATTTGGATATCAAGGTATTATTTCATGTATCTAATGACTCAATGGTAACTTGGTGGTACCCAAACTTTAGTAAAATAATTAGCCTCCTTAAGTTGAACCAAGAGACCATAAATGCAAGGAGTTGGATACTAATGTAGAAAAAGGGTGGAAAACTTCTACAAAACCTCAAATAAGCAATCTTTCAATCTCTCAACATTCAAATGGCGAGTTTCCCTTCTTTAGCCTTCATTCACCTAGTAGTCCTTTGAACAAGGTTTTTCTAACATAATTCTCAAGGAAAACATAATACCCAAAATATGAACATAGTTATAGACACCCTTTATGCCATTTGACAATATATCAAATTTTTAGATGGGGTCACTTTGTAATGAAGCCCTCAACTTTGGACTTCTCTCACTTCAATTAAGCCTAATTCTTTGACTTGTCTAGGTAGCAACAAGGATTTTTTAACTCTTGGCTTTGAAACTTCACTCCAAGGATTTTAACATGTCATATAGGGTCTAAATAGACAATTCCCAACAACTAGAAAAAGTTTCTAATAGCTTTTCCACAAAACCCTAAGTCTATTGAACTCCTAGAACTAATACATGATGATATTAGGCTAGGGTAGCAACTAAACTTGTACCCAACTCCATACCCTACTCCTACAACATTGAGAAAGAAAAATACACCCTATATACATCCATTCCACTAAGTTTGAGGTGTTTTCACTGATGGAATAGGAAGAAAACCATTTTTTTAGTCCAAGCTCACCCTAGTTAGGGTTTCATATAGTTTGGAGTAAAAATGCTCTAATTTACTCAAAATTTGATGGAATCAAGTGAAACCAAAAGCAAAAGATTGTGGATTCAATATTCTATCAATTTCAATTGAGTTCAGGACATTTCCAGATCGTACAAAGTCATACCAATCTTTGTAGCAGTAAAAGAAGCTTTGAAAATGTAGGAAAATAAAATGTTAGTGATGTTCAAGCTTCAAATTAACAACTAGAACCTTGTCCCATTCTCAAAAAGTCCTATTTAAACATTTTTAAATAAAAACCAACTATTTCCCAACTACTTTTCAAATACCAATGGTTCATCTCCCCCTTAGACATAAAAATGCAAAAGTTGCTTGTGCAATGTTGACAACATTGGACACGTTTTACAAAAGGACCCTAATTCACTCTTAGGGACTTGAATTAGACATAAAAACCTAAAAAATGTTCTTTAGAGACCTTATTACATGAAAATAACATAAACTAGACAAAATTTTCCATCCTGAGAAGTTTGAGGCATGAAGGCACGTCTAGGTGCCCCTGCACCATACTCTAGGGGAAAACAAATCTCAATTTCCACTTGAGAGAAAGTTTGCAACTATATCACCATGATTTATGATGTCCTCCTTAGTAATCCAAGTGGCATCCTCCATATGAATTCCTTGAAATTTGACCAAGTACTCATAGTACACCTTGTTACTTGTCCTTTTGGCTTCTTTGGTATCTAAAATGCATTCTAGCTTCAAGGGTCTACTTCGTGGAAAATCTCTGATCTATTCTTCATCTAAATGTGCTAATGACCCTACATTTTCACCTATAGCCACATCTCCTTTATAATGGTGAAGGTAAAAACTATTAAAAATAGGAGAAATGATAACATTAGAAGGAGGTTCAATTTCATATGAATTCTCTCCAAACTTTTGCACCACTTTGCATGGCCCTATCTTCTTCATGTGGAGATTTGACTATTTTCCTCTAGAGAACCTTTTCTTCCTCAAATAAGCCAAGACCAAATCTCCAACTTTGAAGTGAACCTCTCTCCTTTTCTTATCAATATTGTACTTGTATTTTTCTACACTCTTTTGGAGATTGTCTTTGACCTAGTGGTGTATTTCTTGCATGGCTACTACAAATTCCTCACCCTTAGCACTCCTCTTTCCCATTCCACTCACATCTCTTGGTTCAAACACCCCTCTAGGCTAAAACCCATATACTATCTCAAAAGAGTTGTTACCAACACTTTTGTTCATAGAATCATTCTATGCAAACTCAACTTGGGGTAAGATCAGACCCCATTGTTTTGAGTGTTCTTTTTTCAAACATCTAAGGATGTTTCCAAGGCTCCTATTCACTACATTATTTTTCCCATTAGTTTGGGGGTGATAGGTAGAGCTAAAAGTCAAATTTGTGCCAAATTTTTTCCATAGGGTTCTCCAAAAGTGGCCCACAAACTTGTTGTCCTTGTGTAAAACAATGGTCAAAGGTAATCCATGGATCCTTACCACCTCTTTGAAGAAGATTCCTACAATGTGTGAAGCATCATTTTTACTCTTACAAGGTATAAAGTGAGCCATATTAAACAATTTGTCTACAACATCATATATTGAATCAAACCCCCTTTGAGTTCTAGGTAGACCCATCACAAAGTCCATGTTGATTGATTCCCATGGCCTATTGGGAATTCAAAGTGATTGATACAATCCTAAATTGGTGCTAGTTCCTTTAGCTCTTTGGAAAATGGTACACTTCTCCACAAAGTTTCTCACATCAACTTGCATCCTATGCAAATAATAGTGCCTCTTCAACTATTCCAAAGTCTTATCTAGCCCAAAGTGACCTACAAGGCTGTCACTGTTCTTTTCTTTGATCAAGTTAGTCCTCATAGAACATTTAGGAATGCATAATTGAGCTCCTCTAAATAGAAAACCATCTTGAATCATAAAATCCAACCATTTCTCATCACTGCTGCTACAAGGCTACAAACAACTAGCATATATATCTTTGAAATCTTCATCATCAATGTACATACCTTTTAGAGAATCAACTCCCACACTATGTAGCTAAATTTATTACACCATAAAAGCCCTCCTACTTAGTGCATTTTCCACCTTATTTTACTATCCTTTCTTGTGCTTCATGGTAAAAGTATACCCTTGCAAGTACTCAACCTAGTTTACATGCCTATGGCTAAGTTTTTCTTGACTACTCAAAAATTGCAATGCATGATTATTAGTAAGCACTATAAATTCTCTAGGAAGCAAGTAATGTCTCCATTTCTTTAATTCTTGAACCATGGCGTACATTTTAAGGTCATATGAGGAATACCTTCTCTTGGCTTCATTCAATTTTTCACTGAAGAATGAAATAGGCCTATTTTCTTGACTTAATATAGTCCCTATGGCATGATTACTTGCATCACATTCAATGGTGAAAACCTTGAAAAAAATAGGTAAAGGTAATATAGGATGATCAACCACTTTCCTTTTTAAATACTCAAAGCTTTTATCATCATCATTAGTCCACACAAACTTCCTACTTTATCACCCTTAAATGTATCAATCATAGGAGCACAAATGTGAATGAAACCCTTTATAAATTTACTATAAAAGTTGGCTAGACCATGAAAGCTTCTTACCTCAGCCCCTGACTTTGGTGTAGGCCAATTCAAAATTTACTCTACTTTTCTAGGATCCATCTTTAAAGTGCCATTAGTCACCACAAACCCAAGGTAGACCAACTCTATTTTCAAGAACTCACACTTTTTCAAGTTTATCATCAACTTTTCCTCATATAGCTTCCTCAAAACCATGTCTAAATGTTGCAAGTTCTATTCTTTAGTTTTAACAAAGACAATAATATCATCAAGATACACAACAAAAAACTTACCTATGAAGGGTTTGAGCACCTCATTCACTAAGTGCATAAAGGTACTAGGGGCATTTGACAAGCCAAAAGGCAATACCAAAAGGCATTACCTCATTTTCCACAAACTGTGTCGTAGTGTGAAATATTTCATTGAGAAAAATGGGAATGGTAGATGTTGGTTCCCAAATATTCTATCAACTTGAATCCTAAAGGGCTGTCAGGCCTTATGGTCTTATTCAACGAGAGATTGAAATAAAACCTTTCTTGCCTACACTTCAAGCTCTGTTAAACTTGGGATGGTGATCCCAATAATGTGCTTTTAGATACTTTTGTGCCATAGTATCAAACACACAATGAACAAATAAATCTCCTTTATATTCTTAACAAATATAAGACCCTAAAGTTATGGTTGACCTTCAATGCAATGTACACATTAAAAATGAGAGCTATGATTCTTTGAATTCCACAGACACCGATAACAAGGTTGATAAGTAAATTTGATTTAAAATATTATTAGCTACTAAATTAACCAATAAATGTAACATGAATAGCACACTTAGATCAATGCCTCATCCTTGGAATAGAGTCAACTTACACACCCACATAATCTAATATAAATCTTCACACCTGACATTATATGAAGCTCTAAAATGCTATATTACAGTATTTCAACATTGTGTCTTAACCTCTACTTCTTACTAGAATCTTAGCACTCAATTTAATACAAATTTACAACCATATTCAAGCACTTAAATTAATTCTTTGAATTAATAAACAAGAATAGAGCCACACATCCATCTGAAATTGATAGAGACAAATAAGACAACCTTAATTGTATTATTCATAATCTATAAAACTAGTACACAGGAGAGTAAAATGGTATCAAAATTGAAACATTCAACATTATTTTTCTAGTATTGTAATCAAAATTACATAGATAATAACAGACTCATACCCTAAGAATTTACTCTAAAATGCTCTCTATTCTCATCAAAATGTTCTCTATGACAAATTACAAAACAACTCCCCCCCTTGAAATGGAGCATAAATAACACTTAAGGAAAAATAACAACCCTAAATGGTGATCTCCCAAAGACACCTGGCACACTCAACACCATAGATCAATAACTTCCTTAGCTTGCTTAAGAATCTTTAGCCTACTCTCACATTCACGCCTCATGGGGTGAGCCCACAATAATGGGTTACAATTATTTAGGTGAAGAGAAATAAAAAATGCACACAAAAAAATCAATTAGGTGGTTCGAATGAAGGCAGGCCTTCTAATGAAGGGGGTTCATTAGAATCCCCCCCCCTTCTAATGAAGGGGGGCTTCGAATGAACCCCCATCGCTCATGAGGTTTTTAAAAAAAATTAAAATCCAAAGAAAAAACAGGCTTTGTATGAACCAGCCCTTCACTCGAACACCCTAATTTTTTCCTCCAGTTTTAAAGAACGCCCTATTTTCCCCTTTAAAAGTTTTGAAATGAGATTCATCAGGTTTTTTTCGTGGGAAGGTCATTTTCAAAGGATTTCTTTTTGGCAGGCAAGGTTGCTTTTAGAGGATTTCTTTTTGGCGGGCAAGGTTGCTTTCAGAGGATTTCTAGCAAACAGTGCAGGTCATTCTAGCACTTTCACTAACTGGGCATTTACGCAATGGACATGCATGGAGGTAAGACTAGCTATGAGATTGTGAAATAGAACAAAATTCTGGCAGACAATTTGTGGTGCTTTCATTTTTGGCTACAGTTTATCAATGAGTTTTCACATTTAGATTAGTCTTTACTGAAAGTTACTTGTATAGTTTGTATTTTATTTCTATAGATTTGTAGACCAAAAAATAATTATGTTAAAGATAGGTTGCTCAGATATTCATATATCCTTTTCATTTCTGTATAGTTTTTATTTTATTTCTGTAGCGTGGATGAGATATTCACTTCTCATTACTATAAATCATATATCCCTTTTAGATTTGATCTATCCAAACCAAAACCATACACGTTTCAATAAACATTTTTAAGAGGTTTAGTTTTGCAAGAATTTTAGTCTAAATGTTGAAGATAGGTTGCTCAGAAGTGGAAAACATGGATTAAAGCCCTCATCAAGTCACAAAGTTCTTTTGACTCAAAACCAGAGTCTTGGTTTGCCATATAGGAACAATAGAAGATTAGATCCTATAAGAGCAATTGAGGCTATATAGTTTCATATGTAATTTGTCATAATGTCATAGAAAACATAACATTTATTACTATGCGCTATTTCCATTATGCTCATTAATGTATATTCAGATGTACAATTTAAACAACTAATACATTGATAATCAGACATGGTATGAAGTTATAATGGCCTATGATTGTTATCAAGATCAATGGATTCTATGAGAGAAGATGGGAATTCTCTAGTCATTTCATTTCCCAATTCAAATAGCAAAAAGAATTCTTCAAGAAAAATATTTCAAGAAGATGTTGTAGCAGACCAATAACTACAAGCCTATAGCCATATGTTGCACCTTACCCATAGATAAAAGAGGCAACACTTCATTATATGACAATAATTATATTTATTTAAGGTTGCAATCAATTTTGAAGAAGCAAAACTTAGTAATAAAGAGGAGTGATGATCCTTTGAAAGGATCTCTCTCTTCATAACAGACATAAGATATAAAGAATACATTGAGTGAGGAGAAGAGTGTGAAGTGTAAAAATAATATAATATATAAGCAATAAAGAAATGAGTGAGTGAGTATACTTTGTGTTCTTTATGTGCTGTGAAAATGGACAAAGGAGTATTGCAGTTAGCACAAGTATAGAGGCATGGAAATTGGTGCTTGCAGGAAGATATTGATTGCTAGATTAGTGGTGTGAGTTTTTCTAGAAAAATCAACGGCATAGTATCTCAGAGGATACATAGATAGGACTGCTGGCTTTCAGCCGTTCTATACCTAAAAATCTTGAAGGCTATGATATAGAAGCAGATGCCTGGCCACTTCTCATTGATGAGTTTTTCAATCACATGTATAGGAAGTCAGGCCAAAATAACAATGTTGATGTCTTTCCTGGGTTGAAGTTATCTTCTGGTAATAAGAGAAGGTTCTCCTCTAGAAGCCTGATGAGTTTGTTAATCACTGAGATAGAAAGTCACTCCATAAATTGTACTAGTGAGAAGCCTGAAGAGATTGCAGATCCATTGCGTTCAAATGAGTGTTCTTGTGGAAGGGACAGATCTAAAACAGTAGTAACTTATTGCAAGCGTCCCAAAGCCTTGAATCAGCTCACAAGGGTCCTAACTTCATTTTGTAGGGGAAAGTAGAGAAAAAAATTCCATATATATATTTAAGCAATCTTTTGTCATGGTTTTATTTCATTATGGTTTCCAAGTAACTCGTGTGTCTCTTTTATGTTGTATAATTATTAGATCTTATATGCATGATATTGTATAACTTATATTATTGTGGTTGTTAATTTGGAAAATTAAAATATTGTATTATACTGGTTCACTCCCCCTTCTCATATAATTTTATGTTCATTAACCTATTACTTGAACCATATTTATTTGTGAATAGTGAACAACACTGCCAAATATAAAATATTCATAATTGGAATTGATTCTCATTGTTAGTCACATGTCATCTAATTATCATTTGTTTATTGTATCCCTACATTATATTTTTTCTCTTATTTCCTCATGTGCATATCACTTCTCATGACATCTCTCTTCTGATAATCACATGATATTATCTTACACAATGTTTATGTCATCCTATATGATCACAACTTACATGATCGCATTTGGCATATGGTCACTTCACATTGGTTCTAAATCTATGAAAAGATTACACAACATTTTTTTACTATTAAACTTATATTTGTATATGTTGTGGGTGTCACGCCAATTCAAACTCTACAAAAACCCTAAGCATCATGATGCCTTTCCTTTTTGTAAATTTTTACATGGTTTTATGAGGAACAACTTGGTAATAGCCTCATGTCTCTATTTCTAGACTCAAAACTCACATATTGTTTTCCTTTATACTTACTTGATTTCATACTTAATAAAATAAAAAATGGTGATGATTATGATTTTATACTACTAAGGATTTTATGCAAATGCCACTAATGATTTTTTGGTACATGTTTGGAGATGTTGGTCTAAAAAAGCATAAAGAAATCATGAGGCATCATCTTGCCACATATCCATGAATTTTCTTACTTATTTCATTTATTTTCTTCAAATACTTTAGCATGCATGTTCTATGTAGTTCACATGTATGTCAAAGTAGAGAGAAAATGTAGAGGATATTAGTGCATAACTTGCCCTTTTACTCGCTTATTTTATACACCTTTGATCCTATCATAAATATATTTTCTTGACACTCAATTTATCTTATTTTATACATAAGATGACCCAAACATGAAGTCTATCATCCCTATGCCACCTTAGTCCCAAATGATCAAGACCAACTCCAATTGCAACCATTCCTATATCCTAAATTTTACTACAAGTGATAATATTCCCTTGGACAAGACCACCTCCATGACCCTATCCTCATAATTAAAATTATTTTCCCATCTTTCTAATCCTTTCATATATTTTAACCATTGACAATTGTGTTACACCCCAAATTTGAATTGAGCACCCAATATCTTCCATTAAAAAAAAAAATTCCAGGTCATTAGTTCATACCCATCTTTGGATCATCTCATTTGAAGATCATACCAGAAAGAATTATCTATACTCTTATTTCAACAACATTGTATTTTATTTCTCAACCCTGAAAAATAACATTATACTTTTCCATATTTCTCTTATGTTTAAATGACATTTTGTTTGTCCATAAAATTAAATGACTCATAAAAAATTCTCAAATAAATTGAAATAAATCAATAAATCATTAAAGAATATAAACAAGATTCAACACCACTGTGGTGATGTACTGAAACAAATCCAGAAAATACATCTTTACTAATTTATCAAAGATAAATCATTATATGATAAGAATGAGCACATCATATACTTCTCATATCTAATTTGTTCTATTTCCTTCTAAGATGAATCACAGTTTCTGTATTAGAGAAGTGTTAGCATGGTAGATTCCTCCAACCCATCTCATATCATGTGCTCAGTTAACTAGAACTTAGTATGCAGGTATGTAATACTCTGGCTATAGTTAACTGAGAGCGCAGTCTAGTGGTGTGAAAGTTATTGCAATTGAACATGTTAGAGTGGGCATTGCCTGTAATCTTATTGGCATGAAGTTGCTTGCAGCCACATATGTGTGATACCAAGTTGGGTTTAACAAGGGAGTTTGGCTACCCAGGAATCTTGGTGAATGACATGATACTGAATGTGTTGGAGGCATGAGATAAGGGAAAAAAGTTCTATTATGTTGTACTTCTAATTTTTCATATGCTGGAGTACTATGAGATTCCAATTAGTGAGCAATATGAACGTGGTAATACATGCAAACACATATTTTTCTTTGATTTCAACGTTGTACTCTACCTCTCCACTTGACATTGCCAACCATGGGAAGATGATGGAAAAATGGAAGAAGGCCCTTGTGTTGCAATGTGCTTGATATTACTGCAGTTTACTAGAGCTTTTGATAGAGTTCCCTCATGTTACTTTTAAGTTTATTGGCAGCTCTGCTATGCCATCTGCCTTGATGGAGGATGGAATTGCTAGCTCTCACAATTTCCTATTTTCCTAGATGAGTTGTATTGGGGTATAATGACTCTAAATGGATGGCACCCTAGTTGATGCAACTATATTGTTGATCTACCCTATGTCAACCAATGGCCATGCACATAAAAATTTGGAGACATTCTTATTGCATACACATGAAAATTGGAGTCATTTGCATTGGGGCAAAGCACCTATAAAACTCCACAAATGTATTTGACGAAGTAGAGAATGAATGAATGAAAATACAAAGGTTCTATCAAATTGTGATCTATACATGCCTTAGTTTAATTAATTTTTGTCATTATGTGTTAACCATAGTAACAAGACTTGGACTTGGCGCGGACTCGGCAAGGGTGACTTGACTCGGGACTTGATGCTCGGACTTGGCGTAGACTCGACAAAATGGAAAACCCAAGAAATTTAGAGATTTTTAAGGATTTAAAACTTGTAATGTCATCCTATAAAAAGAGGAAAATTATGCCCTTAAATATTTACCTAGTTGTAATGTCATCCTACTATCTTTTCACATTTGATGTGCAAAGAGTTCTCCTTGTGCGGTAGGAAAGGCATCTATCTCATGGACTATTTGTTGTGTAATTCTTGACTTACCTTCCTCACCGTTTTCAAATCATGAGATGCTCTATAAGTACTTTCTTTTTTCACCACATTCTTAAATCTTTTGATCTCAATCATAGATTTATAGAAATAATCTAGTTCCTTGGCCTTGTGAGAGCTCCCTTTGTTCGAGATAAAAGAATTGTTCTTTTATTTGTTCTCCACATCTTGATATGACATTATTGAGTTGAACTCATAGAATGACTGACATCAAGTTTGTTATAAGTATGCTTGTCTTGCCAAAGAAAATCATTGTTGCACAACCCAATATCTCAATAGTAGGAAGCTTTCACATAATTACATTCATCATTGTCAACTTATAAGTCCCTAGTGTCAAAGTACAAACAGAACAAAGTACAAAGTATTTGAACAAGAAAAGGAAATTTCATAGATAGCACTAAAAATAGCATTTGGAAGGTACCCCAAAAGATATTGGGCATACAAAATGATCTAGAAATGAGGTAAAATTCTTCCAAGACTCATGAGCTGAATATACTTAGCAATTACTCACCAAGCTTCTCACCTAGAAACTCATAGTTACTCACACATTCATTTGAAGAACTCATCAACTACATGAATATATTAGTCGTAGCTTTGAACACTTGAAAATCCCTCAGTTTTTCACTTTTCTGCTGATTATTGTTGTACTTAGCTCTTGTAACACATTTTTAATCAATTTTAGTTGCCTTTAAGTCATCATTGAAGAATTTGAAGAATTTCTTAACTAGATTTCCAAGTTATGTGATCGGGTTTTTTATTTGTTCTATGCTTTTATTGTTTTTCCTTACTATTTGTTCTATTCTAGGGTTCAATCTTTCACTTTATAGAAGAGAAGTTCATTCATATTGATTGTACCTGATTGGTTATAGTGGAGTTTGGAGAGTATTTAATCATCCAAGTTTTCCCCCTTTTGGGTTTCTCTAGTCCAAATCTTGTGTTTTGTTTCTATTTATCTACTTACTTTTGCTTTGGTTTTGGTACTGTATTTTTCTTTTGCATTCAATTGAAAGATGTTTGGAGTAGCTAGAATTAGAAATCCATAATTGGTGAGCTGTTTAAGAATATCTAGAGCAGTTTATGGGTCAGATTTGCATCAAAGCAGATTTCTTACTATCAGGTTTACAATTTATCCCAACTAAGACAGGTTGGGGCTTGATGACTTTCTAATAGTGTTCATAATGTCTGTAACTTTATTTTTAGATTTCTTGTGGATAATCTAAATAATGCTAATTTAAGAAATTTATGACTTTTCCTTCTATTTAGAAAGTCAAATTTTCTTGAGGTTTGGGTATTAATAAGGAATTGCATGAAATTAGTTATAGAAAGAAGATCATTATAAAATGTACCTATTGGTCTTCACCTCCATTTGGTTGGACTAAAGTAAAATTTGATTGTGATTTGTTCACTTAAATTTAAACACTAGGATGTTTAAAGTAATGTATTTTTTTGGACAAATCAGGGACTAATATGGCAACTCAAGAACCACCACTTGTGGGTATATTTGCCTATATAGACGAGGAGATCCATAAATTGGATCGTATTCTAGCTGATCCCACCACCACAGGGGTTTACAAGGATACATGTGTGTCAATTCTAAATAGCTTAAAGAAGATTATACAGAAATTTCACACCACAAATGCTTATTCTGCTGACACTATAGCAGCTATTCTTGCCGAGATGCAGCACGAGATTAGTGGTGAGGTTTCTCTTGCAGTTGTTCAGCTACAAGTCCCAAAAGATACCCTCAAAGAAAAATGTTTTCCATATTATGTTGGTAAATCCAAGGTTAAGGGATATCAGGTGACTCGATGTGTTGATCCTCAGATGGCCCCTTTGATATACCCACGCTTTCTTGCAGCATTTGGTCGTTATCCAAATAACGACCAAATTCCTTTATACTTTGCACAACAGTTGTATGCTGAGGTTCATTTGGGCCTCAACGTCAACTACTTGGACCTACCACAATATTATGGTCAGGGGCGTGGTAGGGTTGCTGACAGGGAGGCTTTTCGTCGACCAAATCGACAACCTCAATCTTGTCAGAATTTGGTTGGGGAGAGATTGCCTGCTATCTCCCCAACCCTAGCACCTATTGCAGAGCAAGTTGTCATTTCTTCCCAAAGGGAAGCAATTGACGGTGTTGGTGATATAGCTGCTGCTGCATCTACGATATCTACTGATCGTGTGGGGAGATATTTGATGAGTCATTCTGCACGATCTAGACCATTGGATGATGGTATTGATCCTTATGCTATGGCGGGTGTCCTTTCACCCTCAGACATAGATGGTCTCAAAGGAGAGAAAATGCTTCGGAGTATGGCTCATTGTTTGTCAGATGACCTATTGGAGGCATACGGTTTCATTTTGGCAGAGCTTGGGATCCTGATAAATGAGGTCAGAGGACATGTGAGTAGAGCTCATTCACATCTAGGATCCAGCCAGGCTACAGGTCCTTCACATCATTCTCATCACTTTGGAAACACTGCACATTTGTCAGATCCACCTACAGATCATTCAGCTGCTGGAGATGAGGGTACACCTACTGGTCCTTCTACGAGTGTTCGACATCATGCATCCCAGGGCTTAGATTTAGTTGAAGATCAGTTGCAGATGGGATCATCAAGTTTTGTGGATATGCTGGTACATGGAGAAATGTCATCGATGCCATCTCACCTAGTTAGTCCACTACACCCGTCAATACTGGAGCTAGCCAAGGAGACCCGTGATACAGCCGAGTTGACAGATAGGGTCATTGCAGTAGATCCTGCACCACCTGATATAGAGGTATGTATGTGTGTACACACATGCACAATTTAAACTTGTTTAAACTTTAATATTACTTGTTTTACTTAAATGGTAGATAGTCCTAATGTACACATTTATGTATATATATATATTGTAGTGTTATGAAATAACTTGCACAATAGAAGAATATGATATGGAATATGCTACAAATACTTGATAATAACTGAGAATAACAAGCCACTTCGAGGGGGAAAACCTCCAAATATCTCTAATGAGAACACACTTCACACTTGATGATGAAATAAGACTCACAACCTCCTATATATACCTATTTATGCCAAGGATATCACCTAGCCTACTTAGACACACCTATATAAGACTTAGGCCAACCTAAACAACTAAATAACAATATACTAATGATAATATGACTTAATAGAGAGTTAAGATAGCCACAAGCTAACTATTCATAACTCGATGTACAATAATATTAAGGGCGTAGCATGCCCCCTTCTTCAAAGAAGCATTGTCCTTAATGCTAATCAAGTTTGGAAACTTTTGAATGAACTCCTCATCTTCCCATGTGGAATCTTCAACTGGTAACTTCTTCCATTGGATGAGATACTCAGTGATAGTTCTATTCCTCAGCTTCTTTATGCGTTTTTGACGAATGCACTCTGGTTCCAAAATGATTCTCCCCTCTTCATCCAGCTCGAGAAGTGTTGTTTGGGTGGGAATATTATGCCCAATTACCTTCTTCAAATAGGAAACATGAAAAACTGGATGTATCTTTGTTGTTGGTGGCAACTCAAGCTTGTATGCAACACTACCGATCTTCTGCATGATTTGGTATGGACCATAATACTTTGGAGACAAATTATTATTCTTTCTTTGTTGCTTTAGTGAGATTTGCTTATAAGGTTACCAATTGCAAGAAGACCCAATCCCCAACTTCAAAACTTCTTTCACTATGATGTTGGTTTGCTTGTTGTTTCATTCAATTTTGTGCCATGGCTAAATTTTCCTTGAGTCCTGAAATTACTTGTTGTTGATGAAGCAAGTGGTCTTCTACTGCCTAAACTCTTGGGGACACCTTAATTGATGATGTGATGGAAGGAGGATGATATCCATAAAGAGCCAAAAATGGAGACATTTTTGATGAGCTATGAAAAGTAGTGTTATACCACCATTTTGACAAGTGAAATTTAATGAGAAATCTACCTTTAGGATTGTTTCTATACGAGAAGTGAAACAAAAGCGTATTAGATATCCTTCCAAACACTTATTAACAACCTATGTTTGCCCATCTGATTGAGGGTGGTATGAAGAGCTATGATCCAATTAAGTACCCAAACATGAGAATAAATCTTTCCAAAAGTGACTAGTGAAGATAGGATCATGATCACTAACAATAACTTTAGGTGTACCATGTAGCTTTTGGATATTCTCCAAAAAGCTTTAGCCACTGCACTTGAGGTAAAAGGATGTGCTAATGCAATGAAATGTGCATATTTAGTGAGCCGATCAGACCTTTAGATTTGGGAAGCCCTGTGATGAAGTCCATGGATACTTCTTCCCAACGTTGGCTAGGAATAGATAAGGGTTGCAAGAGACTTGGTGTCTTAATTGTCTCCCCTTTATGCCTTTGACACACCAAACATTCAGCCACAAATTTTTGAACATCACCCTTTAGCCCCTCCCAAAAGAAATCCTGCTTGACTCAATGATATGTCTTCAAAAATCCTGAATGACCACCCACTAGAGACTCATGCAACTCTGTGAGAATCTTGATTTTAAGGTTGGAATTCTTGCAGAGATACAAACGCTCTTTATACCAAAGAGTATCTCCCTTCCAACAAAACTTATCTGAACTACTAAGATCACTTTTTAATTGATATTCTCGATGAGATTACTTGTCACAACATCATTTTTCCACTCCGCTTTGGCTTCCTCCATCCAATTTGCTTGTAATATTGAAAGGGCACACAATAAGGCTTCATCTTTCTCATCCTTCCTTGACAGTGCATCTGCAACAATATTTTCTTTCCCTTTCTTATATACAATCTCAAAGTCATATCCTAACATCTTAGTGACCCATTTTGTTGCTCTTCAGAAGATAGTCATTGTTCCAAAAAATATTTTAGGCCATCATGATCTATCTTAACCTTTTGAAATGTCTACCCAATAGATAAGGTCGCCATTGTTTCACTGCATGGAGTATTGCTAGCATTTCCTTCTCATAAATATGTTGTAGTTGATTATTACCTTTTAATTGACGACTCTCAAAAGCAATTGGTAGACATTCTTGCATGAGCACTACTCCTATCCCATTTCCAAAAGCATCAATACATTCCACAATGAATTTTGTGAAGCCGAGTGGGTAAGTAATCGAGTTGTACACATAGCCTCCTTCACCTCTCAAATGTCAGACATGTACTGCTCCAATGAAAAGAATCCTTCTTCAATAGAGTGGTGAGAGGTGTCGCTTATACTACCATAATTCTTCACAAATATTCTATAGTACCCTGTCATTAATGGTTTTTGGAATAGGCCACTCCATGATAGCCTTAATTTTTTTTGGGTCCACCTTTACTTCATGTGAAACTATGTCCCAAATACTCCACCTCCGTAAGATCAAAAGCACACTTGGATGGCTTAGCATATATTTTATTATCTTCAAGTATTTGTAATGCTTGATCCACATGTTGAAAATGTTCTTCCCAAGTCTTGCTATAAATCAATATATCATCAAAGAATACTAACACAAACTTTCTCAAGAACTTCTTAAAAATGAAATTCATCAAACTTTGGAATGTAGATGGTGCATTGGTAAGACCAAATGGCATCACCAAAAATTCATAATGACCCTCATGAGTCCGAAATGCTGTCTTACAAATATCCTCCTCCTTAATCCAAATTTGGTGATAACCATATCTAAGATCTAACTTGGTAAAAAACATAGCTCCATTTAATTCATCTAGCAAATCATCAATGACTGGAATTGGAAACTTATCTTTAATGGTGTACATGTTGAGCACTCTATAATCTCGACACATGCGCCAAGTATCATCCTTCTTACGTACCATCACCACCGGCGAGGAGTAAGCACTTTGGCTATGCTTGATGATTCCTGCCTCTAGCATCTCTTCAACAATTTTTTCTATCTCACTCTTTTATATGTGTGGATACCTATAAGGCCTGATGTTTGGTGGTTGGATCCCTGGGACTAACTGTATGGCATGATCATGATCCCTCTTAGGAGGAAGTCCTTTTAGGCATATCTCCAAGAACAACTGAGTGACGATCAATTATAGCTTGCAAATCTGGATGAGTAGGAGTAATAGATTGAGAGACTTCTAATGAACATAGTTGGGCCACAAATCCATCCACTCCTTTCTTAAGCAACTTTTGCATTTGATGAGAGCTTACCATTTATGGAGATTTTTCCTTCAACCCCCTTAGCTCTACTAGCCTTCCTTCTGATTGAAATCTCATGAATAGTTCTTGGAAGTTCATCTCAATTGTTCCTAATGTAGTAAGCCATTGTACTCCCAAAACAATATCTGCTGCACCCATGGATATCGCATACATTGGGGTATCAAGTTGATAATCTCCCATGGATAATTTAATGCTATGACACTTCCCTGAACAACTAACTGTACCACCATCTACAATCAAAACTTGAAACTCTGGAGCTGGATATAAGAAACAATTTAGACGAGTAGCTAATTTTTTGTTGATGAGATTATGAGTACTACCTGAGTCGATCAACACTGTTACCTTCTGCTTCTTTAGGAACCCCACCACCTTGAGAGTTTGTGGAGCACTGAAACCTGAGAGTGCATGACAAGAAATGATTGGTTGAGAATCATGTGATTCCTCATTTGAACTCCCTTTCATCTTCTAGTATGGGTTCCTCCTCTTCTTCCTCATTGGGACCTTCAATATAAAACAATTTCTTTTCACTACATTTATGTCCTCGACTATATTTTCTATCACAATTGAAACACAATCCTTTTGCTCTTTTCTCCTCAATTTTTTGTGGAGTCAACTTAGTAGATTGTGTTGAATATCCTTTCTCTCTTGTCACATTAGCCCCTTGCTTCTTAGGAATCAAATACTTCTCCTCTACCCTGCGTGCTAAGATAAAAGACTCATTTATGGAACTAGGGCTAAACATGCGTACTTCATGTTGAATGTGATCCTTGAGACCACCCAAGAATAAGTCATTCAAGTTTTCCTCCGTAATTGAATCCACCCTTAAGGATAGATTTTGGAATTGCTGAATATAATCCTTAACTGATCCTGTTTGTTGAAATTTAGCTACCAGGCTGAAGAAGTTGTCTATGACGCTATTGCTATATTGTGCTTGGAGTTCCTCTGTAAAAGTTGACCATGAGACGGTGAGCCCCTTTTTCCTTCGATGAGTGCAAAGCCAACAATACCAAATGAATTGATCTGGTTCTAAATATAGGGAAGCCATTGTGACCTTTTGTCCATTTGGGATTTGGTGTACTTCAAAAAAATTCTCCATTTGGTTTATCCATGTGAGAGGATCCTTACCATCGAACTTGCGCATATCCACCTTTGGAAATAAATTCCTAGATCCCATAGGAGTACTAAAGCTTGTGTCCATGGTAGCTGACCTAGAATTTTCACCTTGGGCGCTTGAGAACTCCTTTCTTGGTCCAGCCATGTAGGTGCTTAACATGTTTCGTATGTCTGATATATCTCCTCTTAGGTCACACATATCCATCTTCATTGAGGAAATATCTTCCTTGACCTTATTGATTTCCTCATTATGAGTAACATCCTCGATTGTTTCACCGTCCTTGTCAGGAGTCTTCCCTGGAGTGACAAAATTCTTTTTACCCCTTGTTCCAGGCCCCGGCATGATGGAAACCACTAATGTTGAAATAAATCACACAAATTAAACTTAAATTCTCTAAAATTTTTACTGTAATCTTCTTTGGTATGTCTCCAAAAACCCAATAAAAATTAGACTTTAATTCAACAAGATGTGCGAGATATGTAGATTCCAAAAAAATAGTGTAGAAACCCTAATTCTGCAATAATTCACTTAGTTCTACTCCAATTCTTCTGAAATATGGACTGTATCTTCTTGAATATGTTCTTCAAAAACCCTTTAAAAATTTAAAAAAAAATCACCAAAATCTGGAAGATATGCTCTTCCCAAAATCACCTCCAAAATTGAGAAAAACCTTGCCTCTATGGTGCCAAGATCATGCTCTGATACCACTTGTTATGAAATAAATTGCACAATAGAAGAATATGATATGAAATATGCTGCAAATACTTGGTAATAACTAAGAATAACAAGCCACTTCAAGGGGGAAAACCTCCAAATATCTCTAATGAGAACACACTTCACAACTTGATGATGAAATAAGACTCACAACCTCCTATATATACCTATTTATGCCAAGGATATCACCTAGGCCGACTTAGACACACCTATATAAGACTTAGGCTGACCTAAACAACTAAATAAAAATATACTAATGATAATATGACTTAATAGAGATTTAAGATAGCCACAAGCCGACTATTCATAACCCGATGTACCATAATATTAAGGGCGTAGCATTTGAGGAATTTTGGAATTCCTCAAAAATCTCCATGGGAAAAGGAGAGGTGGTTGGAGAAATAAATGTGAATTAAAAATTCACATTCTTAGGAGAGTATAAAGGATAAGAGAGGGTCTCCAAAAAAGTGGGAATTGGTCACATGTGCATGAGGTGACATGTCAAATATTCTAGAAGCCTTGGAAAGACAAAATGTGAATTAAAAATTCACATAGGGAGGAGAGAGACATTGGATGAATAAATGAGAATTAAAAATTCTCATGGGAAAGAGGGTGAATATCCAAAAAGGAAAAATGGAAAGATTGACTAAAAACTGGTGCTAAAAATGGTTAATGACTTTGATTAAAGTTGTGCAAATACTTGATTATGATAATTAATGGAAAATTAGAGACAAGTGGCAAATGTAGGAGGATGTGACATTAATCCTTGATTAAGAGGATGCACACCCTAAATATGAAATAATTAAATTAATTCATATTAGAGATGGATTATGGAGGATGTGACAAGGAGTGAGAAAAGAAGAATTTTAAATTGATTTTAATCCAATAGATTAGGAAGACTAAATTAAATAAATTGGTGTATTTATTTAATTTAGAGAAGATAAAGGCATCAAATAAAATATTTAATTATTAAATTAAACACTTTAAGAGTCTTATGTGGGAAGTGCAATATTAATTAAATAAATTAATATTGACAAAATTGATGAATAAAGAGGTAAATTTGATCATATGAGAGTGATCAAATTTGGGTGTCTACATTTTGCCCCTCTTCGAAATATTGTTCAAATAACAATGTTTCAAAGAAACAATAAAATGTCAGGAATGAAGAAAGTGATAGGGATTGATGCCCCATTCTAAAAGAGAAGGAGAGGGGTGCCCCAGTGCCTGGCCTCAAATGGATGGAAGAAAGTGATAGGGTATGCCCCCTCGAGAGGGCGGTTGGGGAAGAAAGAAGGGGGCCCTAGAAGACTTCTCGATAGAAAGAAATGGAGGAGATCGTTGGATAGAGGGTGAAAAACTAAGCAACTTTGCCTTTTGAACGGAGTTGATTGGATGTACGGTTTGCAAGTGGTGGCTCCGGGAAAGAAGGGGATTAATTGAAAATAAAAAAGGTAAATAAAAGGTAAAAATACCTTTTATTTGAAAAAGGGGGAAAAGAGGGGTTAAAAGGTAATTTGAAGAACACCTTGCTTCATTGTTAGTGAGGAAAAGGTGAAGAAGAGGGAGAGGAGATGGAGCAAGAATGTCATGAGATTATGACATTGAGATCATTCACCGAGCAGATGACCTACGAAGATGTTGGACCCACTTCGCGGTGCCCCGCAAAGTGAGTACAAAAACCCATACTATTTATTTTAAATATTTAA